>JAZAYU010000878.1:0-130346 GCA_038501625.1 Corbicula japonica | reverse complement strand
AAATAAATTCGTACAAAATGTATCAAAGTAACTCTAATCATAAGGAAACATACTTTAAATACTAATAAATAACTTTGCTGAAGTACTATAATAACCGAATAAGCATACGAATTTGTAGTTTTATTTTAAGAACCTCTCCTTTATGCTGTTGGAAGGAGAGCGTAAAACCAATTGAAACACTGTAATTTAAGTTTTATTTGTGACTATAATTTACAAACATATTTTACGCGTTACATGACTTTCAAACAAGATGTTATGTTAAAAGTACTTACTGGTTAAACAAGTTGTCCCTGTGTAGCCTGTAACACAAGAACACGTGTAGGAGTTTACGCCGTCCGTGCAGGTTCCATTATTCTGACAAGGATTCTGTGCACAATCGTCGATGTCTGAAAGTAAACGTGTTCTTATTTGTAATTTTAGTGTTTATAAACATTAACAACAACATTAGAACACTTCTAATTTCACACTGTTTTATGGATGTTAAAAAGTGTAATTTGTATGTGTGTGTTTTAATGTCAATTTGACAGTAAAAATCCTTTAAGTTTTCTCTAACAGAAACTCGCACTCAACCATTTTAAATATTAATTAAACCGTTAAATATTATTAGTTTTGTATCTGCCAAATGTTTTAAATAGTTCCAACTAAGCGTTGACCAAGACTGTGATGTCCTCCTTTTCAAACCATGACGTTATCATAAAACTATGTCGGTAAAGACGCGCCTATGCAAAGTTACAAAAAAGATGCTCATATACATGTATGTGTTCCAAACTCACTTGCCCCGCAACGTTCCAGACTTCCAGTATTTTCTGGCATACCGGATAAGTATTGACGCGTGATCTTCCGGAGAAAGAATATAAACAGATAACGTTCGACACGTGCTTACATGAGTGGCATCGCGTCATCAGGAATTTGAGGTCATGTATTTAAGTAATTGACTTCCTTTAGAAAATAATGTTTATTTTAGCGCATCGAAATAAAAAATAAAACATTACACGGTATACATGTACACACAAATTATTAACAATAAAAGTATGCAAGAAAAAGTATCTCGCATTAGACATTCGGTTAAGATAGAAAAATATGTCATTGCGGCTCTGCTTCGTTCCCGCCAAAACAGTTCATCCTCAGTGACAGCTTGTTCCGTCTTCATCTCACACTCATACAACATACTTATAATCAAGGTGAAGAACATACTACACATAACAAAGTATACATAGTATGTATGTCTTTGTTCTGATTGTTATTAAAACATATATTGGAAAACAAACGGTTTTAGTCATATAGGACGTATAGTTTAAATACTAATAAATAACTTTGCTGAAGTACTATTACTTAATAAGCTTACGAATATGTATTGTTTTAAAGAACCTCGATCTCCTTTATTCTGTTGGAGAGCACACAACCGATTGAAACACAATAATTTAACACTAAAGTTAAATATTTATTTATGACTTTAATTTAAAACAAATATTTTTCGCCTTACATGTTTTTCAACAAGATTTTATGTTCAAAGTACTTACTGGTTAAACAAGTTGTTCCTGTGTAGCCTGTAACACAAGAACATGTGTAGGAGTTTACGCCGTCGTTGCAGGTTCCATTATTCTTACAAAGATTCGGTGCACAATCGTCAATGTCTGAAAGTAAATGTGTTCTTATTTGTAATCTTTGTGTTTATAAACATAAACAACATTAGAACACTTTGCATGTTCTCATTTCACACTATTTCATTGATGTTAAAAAGTGTCATTTGTATGCTTGAGTTTTAAAGTCAATTTGACAGTAAAAGTCCTTCAAGTGTTTTCTAACAGAAACACGCACTCAGTAAATTCACTCACTTTGTAATCAGTAAATTAACCCATTACCGATGTCATGCAGTGATTGTTACGTATATCAGGGCTATCCGATCAACGTTTTTTGGCGTTGTCCCGGTTAGCTCAGTTGGTTACGTCGCAGGAATTGCATGGCTAGGCGCTGTCGCCGTGACGGTGCGGGTTCGCTCCCAGCTAGAGACACTATCATTTGAAATTCACAGTAGCGCTATTTGTGCAGAGTGGCGGCCGTAAAAAGTCTCCCCGTACATATAGTCAGTACTGTTATCAGTAAATTAACCCATTACCGATGTCATGCAGTGATTGTTACGTATATCAGGGCTATCCGATCAACGTTTTTTGGCGTTGTCCCGGTTAGCTCAGTTGGTAACGTCGCAGGAATTGCATGGCTAGGCGCTGTCGCCGTGACGGTGCGGGTTCGCTCCCAGCTAGAGACACTATCATTTCAACTATTTTATTCATTTAACCGTTAAACGTATTATTAGTTTTGTTTAAGCCCATTGTTAAAAATAGTTTCAACTAAGCGTTGACCTAGACTGCGATGTCCTTCGTTTCAAACCATGACGTTATCATAAAATTGTGTCGGCAAAGTCGCGCCAATGCTAAGTTAAAATAAGGTGTTCATATATGCACTAAAATCTCACCTGCTCCGCAACGTTCCAGTATTTTCTTGTATACCGGATAAGTATTTCCGCTTGTTTAGCCGGGGAAGGAACATGAAAAATTAACGTTCGCGTGCTTACATTAGTGACGTCACGTCATCAGATATTTGACGTCATGTATTTAAGTAATTGACGTCGTTTAGAAAATAAGGTATGTTTTAGCGCATCGAAACAAACATTACACGGTATACATGTACACAAAAACTATGAACAATAAAGGTATGCAAGAAAAAGTTTCTCGCATGAGACATTCGGTTAAGATAGAAAATGTCATCTCGGCTCTGCTTCGTTCCCGCCCAAAAAGTTAACTCTTAGTGATAGATTTTCCATCTTCACCTCACACTCATACAAGATACTTATTATCAATGTGAAGATCATACCACACATAACAAAGTATAAATAGTGTGTATGTCTTTGTTCAAATTTTAATTAAACCATCTATTGGAAAACTAACGAATTTAGTAAGCTTTGTTCATTTTTGTTTAGAAAACAAAGTAAATTTACTCAAAAAGTTCTCTAAATCAAATACGTATCAAAGTTACTCTAATCATAAAGAAACATACTTTAAATACTGATAAATAACTTTGCTGCAGTACTATAACTGAATAAGCATAAGAATTTGTAGTATGATTTTATTAATAACAACCTCACATTTATTCTGTCGGAGAGCACACAACCGATTGAAACACAATAATTTAACACTATAATTTAAGATTTATTTGTGACTTTAATTTAGAACAAATATTTTTTCGCGTTACATGGTTTTCAAACAAGATTTTATGATTAAAGTACTTACTGGTTAAACAAGTTGTCCCTGTGTAGCCTGTAACACAAGAACATGTGTAGGAGTTTACGCCGTCCGTGCAGGTTCCATTATTCTGACAAGGATTCTGTGCACAATCGTCAATATCTGAAAGTAAATAGGAATCTTTGTGTTTATAAACATAAACAACAACATAAGAAAACTGTGCATGTTCTCATTTCACCCTCTTTCATGGATGTTAAAAAGTGTCATTTGTATGTGTGAGTTTTAAAGCCAATTTGACGGTAAAAATCCTTTAAGTTGTTCTAATAGAAACTTTTTTATTCATTAAACCGTTAAACGTGTTATTAGCTTTGTTTCAGCCCATTGTTTATAATAGTTCTAAATAAGCGTTGGCCTAGACTGTGATGTCCTTCGTTTCAAACCATGACGTTAGGCATAAACAAGTTTTGTTTCTGGTTACATCTTTGAAAAAACAATGGGTCGTTAGGTAGGCTTTTTTAGGGGAAGGAACCAAAGCCCGGGTATATATACCATCTTGGGTATAAGTAAGTACATCAAAGATTAAAATTATTAAATAATATCTATCTTTTTCTCAAGTTATCTTTTAAGGTATTGAAGTGTAGAAAAGGGAAAACTCACTGCATTTTATACTATAATTCCATTGAAACTAATAAACCAGTGTTTTTTAGCAATTTTGATGGCCCCTTGTCAAACTCCTTTAGCAGTAATCAACATAAAATTTTAAGATATGAAAAGTATAACTATTTATGTATTCAATGGCATTAAAATTTAAGATATGTAACAAAATTTAAAATTTTACATATTTTTAGGCCAATATAAGGCCTTCGTGAACCTACTCCTTTCCTAAATCAAATACGTATCAAAGTTACTCTAATCATAAGGAAACATACTTTAAATACTAATAAAAAAACTTTGCTGATTAAAGTACTATAATAACTGAAAAGGCAAAAGAATTTGTAGTTTTATTTAAAGAACCTCTCCTTTATGCTGTTGGAAGGAGAGCGTAAAACCGATTGAAACACTGTAATTGAGGTTTTATTTGTGACTTTAATTTACAAACATTTTTTCGCGTTACATGGTTTTCATACAAGAATTTTTGTTAAAAGTACTTACTGGTAGAACAATTTATCCCTGTGTAGCCGGCAACACAAGAACATGTGTAGGAGTTTACGCCGTCCGTGCAGTTTCCATTATTCTGACAAGGATTCGGTGCACAATCGTCAATATCTGAAAGTAAACGTGTTCTTATTTATAATCTTAGTGTTTATAAACATAAACAACAACATAATTATGAAAACTTTGCATGTTCTCATTTCATCCTCTTTCAGTTGTTAAAAAGTGTAAAATGTATGTGTGTGTTTTAAAGTCAATCTGACAGTAAAAATCCTTGCTGTTTTCCCTAACAGAAACTCGCACTAAACCTTTTTATTCATTAAACCTTTAAGCATTATTATTAATTTTGTTTCAGCCCATTGTTTAAAATAGTTCCAACTAAGCGTTGACCTAGACTGTGATGTCGTTTCAAACCATTACGTTATCATAACACTATGTCGACAAAATCGCGCCATTGATGCAAAGTTAAAATAAGGTGTTCATATATTGTCTTGCATACCGAATAAGTATTTTTGCGTGTTTTTCCGAGGAAGGAAGATGAAAAGATAACGTTCGACGCGTGCTTACATGAGTGACATCAAGTCATCAGGTATTTGACGTCATGTATTTAAGCAATTGACCTCATTTAGAAATTAAGATATATTTTAACGCATCGAAAAAAAAATTAGACGGTATACATGTACACAAAAATTATGAACAATAAAGGTATGTAAGAAAAAGTATCTCGCATGAGACACTCGGTTAAGATAGAAATATCTGTCACCTCGGCTCTGCATGTTCCCGCCAAAACAGTTCACTCTCAGTGACAGATTTTTCCATCTTCACCCAGCACTAATGCAAGATTCTTTTACATGTTAACAAGGTGAAGATCCAACCTCACATAACATAGTATAAATAGTGTGTATGCCTTTGTTCTCATTGTAATTAAACATCAATGCATGAATAACAAGCGATGCTAGGTAAAGCTTTGTTCATTTTTGTTTAGAAAAAAAGACATTTTACACAAAAAAATTCTCTAAATCAAATACGTATCAAAGATACTCTTATCATAAGGAAACATACTTTTAATACTAATAAATAACTTTGCTGATTGAAGTACTATAATTACTGAATAAGCTTAAGAATTTGTAGTTTTAATTGAAGAACCTCTCCTTTATGCTGTCGGAAGGAGAGCGTAAAACCGATTGAAACACTATAATTTAAGTTTTATTTGTGACTATAATTTAAAACAATTTTTTGCCATTACATGGTTTTGAAACAAGAATTTGTGTGAAAAGTACTTACTGGTAGAACAATTTATCCCTGTGTAGCCGGCAACACAAGAACATGTGTAGGAGTTTACGCCGTCCGTGCATGTTTCATAATTCTGACAAGGATTCGATGCACATTCGTCAATGTCTGAAAGTAAACGTGTTCTTATTTGTAATCTTAGTGTTTATAAACATTAACAACAACAACATAAGAACACTTTGCATGTTCTCATTTCACACTCTTTCAGAGATGTCAAAAGTGTAAAATGTATGTGTGTGTTTTAGAGTCAATTTGACATTTAAGTTTTCTCTAACGGAAACTCGCAATCGCCCATTTTATTTATTAAACCGTTAAACATCTTGTTAGTTTTGTTTCAGTCCATTGTTTAAAATAGTTCCAACTAAGCGATGACCTAGAGACTGTGATGTCCTTCGTTTCAAACCACAACGTTATCATAAAACTATGTCGGCAAAGTCGCGCCAATGCAAAATTAAAATAAGGTGTTTATATGTGCACCTAAATCTCACTTGCCCGCAATGTTCCAGTATTTTCCGGCATTTCCGAGTGTTTTACCGGGGAAGAAAATTGAAAATATAACGTCCGCGCGCTTACATGAGTGATGTCATGTCATCAGGTAATTGGCGTCATGTATTTAACTTAGTGATGTCATTTAGAAAGTTTGGTATGTTTAAGCGCATCGAAACAAAAAATTAAACGGTATACAAGTACACAAATATTATGAACAATAAAGGTATGCAAAAAAGTATACACTCAACCAAAGTTCTAATTGGTCACTTTTTGTCCGTATCTTTTTTTTAGAAAGACATTGAATTCACTCTTTATTTATGATCATGTGCCAATAACAGTCTTCAACTTAAGTTTTAATCTTGTAATAACTGACTTCGGAAAATTTTGGCGAGAGTTATCCTTAATTTTGCTAAAAATGCATTTCTTGCATAAAAAGGTCAAGCAAGTAGAAATTTGCTCTTAATTTTTTTTTGTTTTGTTTTAATAGGACCCCTAATTAGTAGGAAAAACATAAAATCTTATTAATCAACAACACATTTGTTTAAATAAATCCCTTTCAAAGTATCCAATTTCTAAATTACCTCCCTTTAAGTTAAAGACTATTCTAATTTTGACCCTGCAGTGTAAGTAAATGGTATTGGATTCATTGAAGAAAACAATCAATAAAGATTAAAAAGACATTAGATAATTGATTTCAAGACAAAACTGTTCTTTCCACAACCTCTCATGACGTAGGGAAGAAACGAAACTCGCATACATTGTAAACATATACAATTGATGACCAATTAGAACTTTGGTTGAGTGTATTGCCTGAGACATTCGGTTAAGATAGACAAATCTGTCACCTCGGCTCTGCCTCGTTCGCGCCAAAACAGTTCATCCTCAGTGACAGCTTGTTCCATCTTCACCCCACACTCATACAAGATACTTATAATCAAGGTGAAGAACATAACTCACATAACAAAGTATACATAGTATGTATGTATTTGTTCTGATTGTAATAAAATATCTATTCAATAACAGGCGATTTTCGATAAAACTGTGTTCATTTTTGTTTAGTTTAAAAAGACAATTTAAACAAAAAAAAATCTCTAAATCAAATACTTACCAAAATTACTCTTATCATAAGGAATCATACTTTAAATACTAATAAATAACTAATAATATCAAATTGTGAGTAGTATATTTAGAAGTACATCTAAACGCTTTGCTTAGCCTAACAGAATTATTATTGCTTGAGTTCTGCTCTTCCTACAGGCCACCCTAGTAATACACCATATTATTACGTTTGCTTTTCTAGTCGGTACCTTGTGCGATATTAATAACATATTGACACATACGAATCCAACCGTTACGATGAGAGCGCCTAGTCACACAACTCCGACCACGTTACCGATAACATTGATTTGTACTTGAAATTTACAGTAGCGCTATTTGTGCAGTGTGGCGACAAAGTCTCCTCGTACATTTATTCAGTAATGTTATCAGTAAAATAACCCGTTACCGATGTCATGCAGTGATGGTTACGTATATCAGGGCTTTCCGGTCAACCTTTTTTTGAGGTTGTCCCGGTTAGCTCAGTTTGATGCGTCGCAGGAATTGCAAGGCTGGGCGCTGTCGCCGTGACGGAGCGGGTTCGCTCCCAGCTAGAGACAGTATAAATTGATTTGTGCAAAGCTTTATTGAACCACGTTTTGCAGTAAGATAAATTTTGACAAGTTTCTTTTTGATCGATGTACTTTAGGATCAAACGTGAAAAAAACAACAACAATGAAAACAGAATGATATTCCACCGTTTGAAAACAGTGAAATACTACCTTTATTTCACCGGGAAAATTCTATAATTCACTGGAAAGTACAAAATAAAATTACATGAGCACTTAATATTTAAGAAATAATCAACAGCTTCAGGTGATTGTTCGCTGGAAGTTAATGATTTTTTCAATTCTAAAGCCTGTCTCACACAGAACACGGTTCGGCACACGGTTCCAATACGGAATACTCGGTTATACACGGATTGACAGGTACGAGTATTAAGATCCAACTGTGCATGGGGATGAGTTAGTACGATTTAGACTCGAATTTAGCACGAGTATGTACGAACAAAGCACGGATATACTCGGTCAAGCAAGGTTTGTCACGGTTTGAACACGATTTGCAAACGATTTTCATACGATTGTCGTACGGTTCCAAGTAGGGTCTAGTACGGTCTGTTACGGCCTAGTACGATTAAACACGACTTTTACTCAATTAACTGGATATTTACAGGGTTTACATACGGTCCCACCGACTTTTGTTATATACGGTTTATATACGACATTGACACGGTTGAGCTCACTCGTGGAGTGGACTTCATGTGCGGTTGTGTACATGGTCTCGTTCGGTCTCACACGCTCTCTCACGGTAATGTACGATCGCTAATACGATCATACAAGGACATGCACCCGTGCCAGTTTTTCGGCGTTAGCTGTCTAAGCTCACATTTGACCTAGTTTTTCGACCAATGAAATGTTGTAAATAATACTCGTATTCTATTATTATGCAGAGGGAAAATGAAATAAACTATTTCGATTGGTAGCTATTTACACCATAGAGGCATCTAGCAGGGTGGAGAGGTATCTAGTGGGATTTTTATTATTATGCAGCGGAAAAATCAAATAGATTATTTCGATTGGTTGTTAGTGGGTGTTATATTGGAGAAAAACATATTTACGATTTAAATAACCAGTTAAGTCAATATTGATGGCTTAAATACAATTTTATATGGAATATTCTTGGGTGTCAGGTAAAAACTTGCGTACAGTACACAGTGTAAAACGAAAAAGAAGTGTAGATATTTCTAGTTCTTACTGGTTCATTTCTAGTTCTTTTGATACTGATTGTTAATTTCAAGTTCAAAATACAAGTTCATTGTAGTGTAGTGGCTAACACTCTCGTCTCGTAAGCGTGAGGCACCGGGTTCAATACTCAGTACTGACAGTTTTTTTTAAGTTAATTTACGTAAAAGTTGGTAGATTTCGCTCTTGTAATAGGATGTTTTTATTTATTTATATTAAATTTCAATGACATTTATTCAGATTGAGTTCTAACTCTACAAGAGGTATTTTATTGAAGCTGAATAAATGTAGATCAAGACTTAATGTAATACATTGCTTCTTTAATCCACTTGTTTTCACTGTATGAAATTGTTGCAACAGCTTCAACATTTTTTTTTGAAAGACACTTTAAATGAATGTATAAGTTGTCATGATTCGGGCGCTTTATCTCTTGGTCATACTAAGAAGGCAGGGAGGGTTCGTCAACAGCTATAACAAGTAAAATAAACTAACTAAACTGTGTCTGCTTCGCCTCTCTGTATTTCTTTCTTTCTTATATACATGTATATATAAATGTTTTCCATCAACGCCGTTGACCTTTTTTAAAGATTTTTCTTGTTTAAAAGTTTTAAAAATCATACACGGCTTTCACGGATACACTAGCGTTGATGGAAAAATAACGTTATATATAAGAATTAAAGAAACATAGAGCAGCGGAGCAGACGCACTTTAGTAATTTAGTTTACTTATTATAGCTGTTTACATACCACCACTGCCTTCTTAGTATGACCTATGGATTAAGCGACCGTATAAACCCCATATACGCATTGAAAGTTCTGTCAAAAAAATGTTGCTGTTGCAACAATTTCGTGTGGTGATAATACGTCGATTAAAGAAGCAATGTCTTACATTAAGTCTTGATCTACATTTATTCAGTTTCAATTAAATACCTCTTGTAGAGTTAGAAATCAAAATAAATAAATGTCTTTGAAATATAATAAATATAAATAATAACAACTTGTTACAATAGCGAAATCTACCAACATTTACGTTAATTAACTTAAAAAAGTGACACACCCGAGTATTGAACCCGGGGCACTCCGCATGTGAAGCGAGTTTGATAACCATTACGCCAAATAACATTTGTGTTTCTGGGCTAGAAATTCACAATTAGTATCAAAGGAACTAGAAAGGAACCATTAACAACTAGAAATAGTTGCACTTCTCTGTCGTCTAACATTGTTTATTGTACGCAAGTGTTCACCTGACACCCATGAATATTCCATATAAAATCGTATTTAAGCTATCATTTCACTTAACTGCTTATTTATACCGCAAATATGTTTTCCTTCGATAAAATTATCGCTTTTAAAAATGCCAAACGCCCGCACACGTAAGTGCCAAGTAAACACTTACGCACGATAAAAAAATCGTTACGGTAATCGTAAACAACACCCACTAACAAGCAATCGTAATAATCTGTTTGATTTTCCCGCTGCATAATAAGTTTTATTTACAACATTTCATTGGTCGAAAAACTAGGTCAAAAGTGAGCAGTTAACGCCGAAAAAAATAGACGGTATACATGTACACAGATATTATGAACAATAAAGGTATGCAAGAAAAAGTATCTAGCGTGAGGCATTCGGTTAAGATAGAAAAATATGTCTTCTCGGGTGAACTGTTTTGGCGGGACGAGGCCTCGTCAGTGACAGCTTTTTCCGTCTTCACCCCACACCCATGCAAGATACTTATAATCAATGTAAAAATTATTTTGCCTTTACCTCGGAGCGAACCCGCACCGTCACGGCGACAGCGCCGAGCCCTGCAGTTCCGACGACACAACCAATTGAGCTAACCGGGACAACACCCTCCTCCCCCCAACAAAGGTTGATCAGATAGCCTTGATATACGTAATCGTCACTGCACGACATCGGTAATGGGTATTTTACTGATAACAGAACTGACTATATTTACGGGGAGACTTTTTACGGCCGTCATACTGCACAAAAAGGCAGCGCTACTGTGAATTTTAAATGATATTGCCTCTACCTCACATAATTAAGTATAAATAGTGCGTATGTCTTAGTTCTAATTGTAATTAAAACATGTATTGAAAAACAAACGATTTTAGGTAAAACTTTATTGAACTTCATTTTTGTTTAGAAAAAAATAAATTTACACAAAAAAATTCTCAAAATAAATTCGTACAAAATGTATCAAAGTAACTCTAATCATAAGGAAACATACTTTAAATACTAATAAATAACTTTGCTGAAGTACTATAATAACCGAATAAGCATACGAATTTGTAGTTTTATTTTAAGAACCTCTCCTTTATGCTGTTGGAAGGAGAGCGTAAAACCAATTGAAACACTGTAATTTAAGTTTTATTTGTGACTATAATTTACAAACATATTTTACGCGTTACATGACTTTCAAACAAGATGTTATGTTAAAAGTACTTACTGGTTAAACAAGTTGTCCCTGTGTAGCCTGTAACACAAGAACACGTGTAGGAGTTTACGCCGTCCGTGCAGGTTCCATTATTCTGACAAGGATTCTGTGCACAATCGTCGATGTCTGAAAGTAAACGTGTTCTTATTTGTAATTTTAGTGTTTATAAACATTAACAACAACATTAGAACACTTCTAATTTCACACTGTTTTATGGATGTTAAAAAGTGTAATTTGTATGTGTGTGTTTTAATGTCAATTTGACAGTAAAAATCCTTTAAGTTTTCTCTAACAGAAACTCGCACTCAACCATTTTAAATATTAATTAAACCGTTAAATATTATTAGTTTTGTATCTGCCAAATGTTTTAAATAGTTCCAACTAAGCGTTGACCAAGACTGTGATGTCCTCCTTTTCAAACCATGACGTTATCATAAAACTATGTCGGTAAAGACGCGCCTATGCAAAGTTACAAAAAAGATGCTCATATACATGTATGTGTTCCAAACTCACTTGCCCCGCAACGTTCCAGACTTCCAGTATTTTCTGGCATACCGGATAAGTATTGACGCGTGATCTTCCGGAGAAAGAATATAAACAGATAACGTTCGACACGTGCTTACATGAGTGGCATCGCGTCATCAGGAATTTGAGGTCATGTATTTAAGTAATTGACTTCCTTTAGAAAATAATGTTTATTTTGGCGCATCGAAATAAAAAATAAAACATTACACGGTATACATGTACACACAAATTATTAACAATAAAAGTATGCAAGAAAAAGTATCTCGCATTAGACATTCGGTTAAGATAGAAAAATATGTCATTGCGGCTCTGCTTCGTTCCCGCCAAAACAGTTCATCCTCAGTGACAGCTTGTTCCGTCTTCATCTCACACTCATACAACATACTTATAATCAAGGTGAAGAACATACTACACATAACAAAGTATACATAGTATGTATGTCTTTGTTCTGATTGTTATTAAAACATATATTGGAAAACAAACGGTTTTAGTCATATAGGACGTATAGTTTAAATACTAATAAATAACTTTGCTGAAGTACTATTACTTAATAAGCTTACGAATTTGTATTGTTTTAAAGAACCTCGATCTCCTTTATTCTGTTGGAGAGCACACAACCGATTGAAACACAATAATTTAACACTAAAGTTAAATATTTATTTATGACTTTAATTTAAAACAAATATTTTTCGCCTTACATGTTTTTCAACAAGATTTTATGTTCAAAGTACTTACTGGTTAAACAAGTTGTTCCTGTGTAGCCTGTAACACAAGAACATGTGTAGGAGTTTACGCCGTCGTTGCAGGTTCCATTATTCTTACAAAGATTCGGTGCACAATCGTCAATGTCTGAAAGTAAATGTGTTCTTATTTGTAATCTTTGTGTTTATAAACATAAACAACATTAGAACACTTTGCATGTTCTCATTTCACACTATTTCATTGATGTTAAAAAGTGTCATTTGTATGCTTGAGTTTTAAAGTCAATTTGACAGTAAAAGTCCTTCAAGTGTTTTCTAACAGAAACACGCACTCAGTAAATTCACTCACTTTGTAATCAGTAAATTAACCCATTACCGATGTCATGCAGTGATTGTTACGTATATCAGGGCTATCCGATCAACGTTTTTTGGCGTTGTCCCGGTTAGCTCAGTTGGTTACGTCGCAGGAATTGCATGGCTAGGCGCTGTCGCCGTGACGGTGCGGGTTCGCTCCCAGCTAGAGACACTATCATTTCAACTATTTTATTCATTTAACCGTTAAACGTATTATTAGTTTTGTTTAAGCCCATTGTTAAAAATAGTTTCAACTAAGCGTTGACCTAGACTGCGATGTCCTTCGTTTCAAACCATGACGTTATCATAAAATTGTGTCGGCAAAGTCGCGCCAATGCTAAGTTAAAATAAGGTGTTCATATATGCACTAAAATCTCACCTGCTCCGCAACGTTCCAGTATTTTCTTGTATACCGGATAAGTATTTCCGCTTGTTTAGCCGGGGAAGGAACATGAAAAATTAACGTTCGCGTGCTTACATTAGTGACGTCACGTCATCAGATATTTGACGTCATGTATTTAAGTAATTGACGTCGTTTAGAAAATAAGGTATGTTTTAGCGCATCGAAACAAACATTACACGGTATACATGTACACAAAAACTATGAACAATAAAGGTATGCAAGAAAAAGTATCTCGCATGAGACATTCGGTTAAGATAGAAAATGTCATCTCGGCTCTGCTTCGTTCCCGCCCAAAAAGTTAACTCTTAGTGATAGATTTTCCATCTTCACCTCACACTCATACAAGATACTTATTATCAATGTGAAGATCATACCACACATAACAAAGTATAAATAGTGTGTATGTCTTTGTTCAAATTTTAATTAAACCATCTATTGGAAAACTAACGAATTTAGTAAGCTTTGTTCATTTTTGTTTAGAAAACAAAGTAAATTTACTCAAAAAGTTCTCTAAATCAAATACGTATCAAAGTTACTCTAATCATAAAGAAACATACTTTAAATACTGATAAATAACTTTGCTGCAGTACTATAACTGAATAAGCATAAGAATTTGTAGTATGATTTTATTAATAACAACCTCACATTTATTCTGTCGGAGAGCACACAACCGATTGAAACACAATAATTTAACACTATAATTTAAGATTTATTTGTGACTTTAATTTAGAACAAATATTTTTTCGCGTTACATGGTTTTCAAACAAGATTTTATGATTAAAGTACTTACTGGTTAAACAAGTTGTCCCTGTGTAGCCTGTAACACAAGAACATGTGTAGGAGTTTACGCCGTCCGTGCAGGTTCCATTATTCTGACAAGGATTCTGTGCACAATCGTCAATATCTGAAAGTAAATAGGAATCTTTGTGTTTATAAACATAAACAACAACATAAGAAAACTGTGCATGTTCTCATTTCACCCTCTTTCATGGATGTTAAAAAGTGTCATTTGTATGTGTGAGTTTTAAAGCCAATTTGACGGTAAAAATCCTTTAAGTTGTTCTAATAGAAACTTTTTTATTCATTAAACCGTTAAACGTGTTATTAGCTTTGTTTCAGCCCATTGTTTATAATAGTTCTAAATAAGCGTTGGCCTAGACTGTGATGTCCTTCGTTTCAAACCATGACGTTAGGCATAAACAAGTTTTGTTTCTGGTTACATCTTTGAAAAAACAATGGGTCGTTAGGTAGGCTTTTTTAGGGGAAGGAACCAAAGCCCGGGTATATATACCATCTTGGGTATAAGTAAGTACATCAAAGATTAAAATTATTAAATTAATATCTATCTTTTTCTCAAGTTATCTTTTAAGGTATTGAAGTGTAGAAAAGGGAAAACTCACTGCATTTTATACTATAATTCCATTGAAACTAATAAACCAGTGTTTTTTAGCAATTTTGATGGCCCCTTGTCAAACTCCTTTAGCAGTAATCAACATAAAATTTTAAGATATGAAAAGTATAACTATTTATGTATTCAATGGCATTAAAATTTAAGATATGTAACAAAATTTAAAATTTTACATATTTTTAGGCCAATATAAGGCCTTCGTGAACCTACTCCTTTCCTAAATCAAATACGTATCAAAGTTACTCTAATCATAAGGAAACATACTTTAAATACTAATAAAAAAACTTTGCTGATTAAAGTACTATAATAACTGAAAAGGCAAAAGAATTTGTAGTTTTATTTAAAGAACCTCTCCTTTATGCTGTTGGAAGGAGAGCGTAAAACCGATTGAAACACTGTAATTGAGGTTTTATTTGTGACTTTAATTTACAAACATTTTTTCGCGTTACATGGTTTTCATACAAGAATTTTTGTTAAAAGTACTTACTGGTAGAACAATTTATCCCTGTGTAGCCGGCAACACAAGAACATGTGTAGGAGTTTACGCCGTCCGTGCAGTTTCCATTATTCTGACAAGGATTCGGTGCACAATCGTCAATATCTGAAAGTAAACGTGTTCTTATTTATAATCTTAGTGTTTATAAACATAAACAACAACATAATTATGAAAACTTTGCATGTTCTCATTTCATCCTCTTTCAGTTGTTAAAAAGTGTAAAATGTATGTGTGTGTTTTAAAGTCAATCTGACAGTAAAAATCCTTGCTGTTTTCCCTAACAGAAACTCGCACTAAACCTTTTTATTCATTAAACCTTTAAGCATTATTATTAATTTTGTTTCAGCCCATTGTTTAAAATAGTTCCAACTAAGCGTTGACCTAGACTGTGATGTCGTTTCAAACCATTACGTTATCATAACACTATGTCGACAAAATCGCGCCATTGATGCAAAGTTAAAATAAGGTGTTCATATATTGTCTTGCATACCGAATAAGTATTTTTGCGTGTTTTTCCGAGGAAGGAAGATGAAAAGATAACGTTCGACGCGTGCTTACATGAGTGACATCAAGTCATCAGGTATTTGACGTCATGTATTTAAGCAATTGACCTCATTTAGAAATTAAGATATATTTTAACGCATCGAAAAAAAAATTAGACGGTATACATGTACACAAAAATTATGAACAATAAAGGTATGTAAGAAAAAGTATCTCGCATGAGACACTCGGTTAAGATAGAAATATCTGTCACCTCGGCTCTGCATGTTCCCGCCAAAACAGTTCACTCTCAGTGACAGATTTTTCCATCTTCACCCAGCACTAATGCAAGATTCTTTTACATGTTAACAAGGTGAAGATCCAACCTCACATAACATAGTATAAATAGTGTGTATGCCTTTGTTCTCATTGTAATTAAACATCAATGCATGAATAACAAGCGATGCTAGGTAAAGCTTTGTTCATTTTTGTTTAGAAAAAAAGACATTTTACACAAAAAAATTCTCTAAATCAAATACGTATCAAAGATACTCTTATCATAAGGAAACATACTTTTAATACTAATAAATAACTTTGCTGATTGAAGTACTATAATTACTGAATAAGCTTAAGAATTTGTAGTTTTAATTGAAGAACCTCTCCTTTATGCTGTCGGAAGGAGAGCGTAAAACCGATTGAAACACTATAATTTAAGTTTTATTTGTGACTATAATTTAAAACAATTTTTTGCCATTACATGGTTTTGAAACAAGAATTTGTGTGAAAAGTACTTACTGGTAGAACAATTTATCCCTGTGTAGCCGGCAACACAAGAACATGTGTAGGAGTTTACGCCGTCCGTGCATGTTTCATAATTCTGACAAGGATTCGATGCACATTCGTCAATGTCTGAAAGTAAACGTGTTCTTATTTGTAATCTTAGTGTTTATAAACATTAACAACAACAACATAAGAACACTTTGCATGTTCTCATTTCACACTCTTTCAGAGATGTCAAAAGTGTAAAATGTATGTGTGTGTTTTAGAGTCAATTTGACATTTAAGTTTTCTCTAACGGAAACTCGCACTCGCCCATTTTATTTATTAAACCGTTAAACATATTATTAGTTTTGTTTCAGTCCATTGTTTAAAATAGTTCCAACTAAGCGATGACCTAGAGACTGTGATGTCCTTCGTTTCAAACCACAACGTTATCATAAAACTATGTCGGCAAAGTCGCGCCAATGCAAAATTAAAATAAGGTGTTTATATGTGCACCTAAATCTCACTTGCCCGCAATGTTCCAGTATTTTCCGGCGTTTCCGAGTGTTTTACCGGGGAAGAAAATTGAAAATATAACGTCCGCGCGCTTACATGAGTGATGTCATGTCATCAGGTAATTGGCGTCATGTATTTAAGTTAGTGATGTCATTTAGAAAGTTTGGTATGTTTAAGCGCATCGAAACAAAAAATTAAACGGTATACAAGTACACAAATATTATGAACAATAAAGGTATGCAAAAAAGTATACACTCAACCAAAGTTCTAATTGGTCACTTTTTGTCCGTATCTTTTTTTTAGAAAGACATTGAATTCACTCTTTATTTATGATCATGTGCCAATAACAGTCTTCAACTTAAGTTTTAATCTTGTAATAACTGACTTCGGAAAATTTTGGCGAGAGTTATCCTTAATTTTGCTAAAAATGCATTTCTTGCATAAAAAGGTCAAGCAAGTAGAAATTTGCTCTTAATTTTTTTGTTTTGTTTTAATAGGACCCCTAATTAGTAGGAAAAACATAAAATCTTATTAATCAACAACACATTTGTTTAAATAAATCCCTTTCAAAGTATCCAATTTCTAAATTACCTCCCTTTAAGTTAAAGACTGTTCTAATTTTGACCCTGCAGTGTAAGTAAATGGTATTGGATTCATTGAAGAAAACAATCAATAAAGATTAAAAAGACATTAGATAATTGATTTCAAGACAAAACTGTTCTTTCCACAACCTCTCATGACGTAGGGAAGAAACGAAACTCGCATACATTGTAAACATATACAATTGATGACCAATTAGAACTTTGGTTGAGTGTATTGCCTGAGACATTCGGTTAAGATAGACAAATCTGTCACCTCGGCTCTGCCTCGTTCCCGCCAAAACAGTTCATCCTCAGTGACAGCTTGTTCCATCTTCACCCCACACTCATACAAGATACTTATAATCAAGGTGAAGAACATAACTCACATAACAAAGTATACATAGTATGTATATATTTGTTCTGATTGTAATAAAATATCTATTCAATAACAGGCGATTTTCGATAAAACTGTGTTCATTTTTGTTTAGTTTAAAAAGACAATTTAAACAAAAAAAATCTCTAAATCAAATACTTACCAAAGTTACTCTTATCATAAGGAATCATACTTTAAATACTAATAAATAACTAATAATATCAAATTGTGAGTAGTATATTTAGAAGTACATCTCAACGCTTTGCTTAGCCTAACAGAATTATTATTGCTTGAGTTCTGCTCTTCCTACAGGCCACCCTAGTAACACACCATATTATTACGTTTGCTTTTCTAGTCGGTACCTTGTGCGATATTAATAACATATTGACACATACGAATCCAACCGTTACGATGAGAGCGCCTAGTCACACAACTCCGACCACGTTACCGATAACATTGATTTGTACTTGAAATTTACAGTAGCGCTATTTGTGCAGTGTGGCGACAAAGTCTCCTCGTACATTTATTCAGTAATGTTATCAGTAAAATAACCCGTTACCGATGTCATGCAGTGATGGTTACGTATATCAGGGCTTTCCGGTCAACCTTTTTTTGAGGTTGTCCCGGTTTTCTCAGTTTGATGCGTCGCAGGAATTGCAAGGCTGGGCGCTGTCGCCGTGACGGAGCGGGTTCGCTCCCAGCTAGAGACAGTATAAATTGATTTGTGCAAAGCTTTATTGAACCACGTTTTGCAGTAAGATAAATTTTGACAATTTTCTTTTTGATCGATGTACTTTAGGATCAAACGTGAAAAAAACAACAACAATGAAAACAGAATGATATTCCACCGTTTGAAAACAGTGAAATACTACCTTTATTTCACCGGGAAAATTCTATAATTCACTGGAAAGTACAAAATAAAATTACATGAGCACTTAATATTTAAGAAATAATCAACAGCTTCCGGTGATTGTTCGCTGGAAGTTAATGATTTTTTCAATTCTAAAGCCTGTCTCACACAGAACACGGTTCGGCACACGGTTCCAATACGGAATACTCGGTTATACACGGATTGACAGGTACGAGTATTAAGATCCAACTGTGCATGGGGATGAGTTAGTACGATTTAGACTCGAATTTAGCACGAGTATGTACGAACAAAGCACGGATATACTCGGTCAAGCAAGGTTTGTCACGGTTTGAACACGTTTTGCAAACGATTTTCATACGATTGTCGTACGGTTCCAAGTAGGGTCTAGTACGGTCTGTTACGGCCTAGTACGATTAAACACGACTTTTACTCAATTAACTGGATATTTACAGGGTTTACTGATATAAACCATAAAAATACATATCACCGACCGATTAAAATTCGGCATTCTATACTATATAATTAACTAGAAATGTGTCCAAAGGACACGGATGCCCCCGCTATGGGTTTTTCATAAAGCTCCCAGCAGTAGTGTAGGACAAGTTCCTATTACAAGAAAATTCTATTTTTAGTAACAGTGACCTTGACCTTAGATGGGTATTGTGCGGACACACCAGCTTGTCATGGTGAACATTTGCGCCAAGTTATTTTGAAATCCCTCCATTCATAACAAAGTTACAGCCTGGAGAAGAAAATTCTATTTTTAGTAACAGTGACCTTGACCTTGGACCTACAGGCTTGGGAATGTATGTGACACACAGTCTTAATATGGTGATCAATTAAACTAAGTTATTTAAAAATCCAATAACAAATAACAAAGTTACAGAGCCGACACAATTTGCAAGAAATTTCTATTTTTAGTAACAGTGACCTTGACCTTGGACCTACAGGCATGGGTGTTGTATGCGATACACCACCTTGTCATGGTGAACATTTGTGCCAAGTTATTTTGAAATCCCTCTGTTCATAACAAAGTTAAGGGCAAAGTGTATATTTTGCTTAACACAAAATGTAAGTGAAAAAGGGGCATAATTTGAAAAAAATATTGGAAGCAGGGTTATGGGTCTTGTTGGTTATGATGTAGATTTTGATGGTGAAATATATTTCAAGTTTCAAGGCAATATCTCAAGTAGTTTTAAAGTTATGGGCAAAATGCATATTTTGCTTAACACACAATATAAGAATAAAACTAATGTAAATGAAATTATCAAAGGGCCATAACTTTTGAACAGAACATGTAAGAGCAAAACCCCACCTTTATGCACAACAACATATCAGGCCAAGCATTGTGGTAAAGTTTCATTAAATTTCCACCAGTAGTTTAGGAGGAGTTGCGTTCACGAGATATATTCCAATTAAAACTAATGTAAATGGAAGTATCAAAGGGCCATAACTTCTGAACGGAACATGTAAGAGCGAAACCCCACCTTCATGCACAACTACATATCAAGCCAAGCATTGTGGTAAAGTTTCATTAAATTCCCACCAGTAGTTTAGGAGGAGTTGCGTTCACGAGAATATCGGACGGACGGACGGACGGACAGGAGCAACTCTTAATGCCCGTCGTTATTTCATGGCGGGGGCATAATTACTAAACTACTTGTTTACTCAAAATTTTCGAAACAAAGGCAGCTTTTGACCTTTATCTTAAATGTTGAAATAACTGTGGTATCATTCAATTTTGTATTTCCGCGTAGAAGCAACACACAACATGTTCGTGGAGCATATATTCCCTCATTTGTGTTATTCTCATCACATAAGATAGTTCATGGATAGAACTCGCCATAGGCGGATCCAGGATTTGTAGTTAGGGGGGGGGGCGGAAAATAAACAATCCGACTGGGGGTCCAGGTGGCCGGAGGCCCCCGGAAGCTCCTGTGTTTTAGTCATTTCTAAGCGATTCATGCACATTTCCAGAACCTCAAATATACTTTCCAGGGTATAAAATACAATGTACGAGAGCTATAATCTACTGTGTGCTTAAGGTGTCAATCAAACGGAGAAAAAAATAAGATCTTTTGCACAATATATATTTTGAATATGTGCCTGTTTCCCACTTGGTGCATCAATGTTTGTTGACTCACTTTACTCAAAGGAAAAATATAAATGGAAGTAAGTGAAAGCGGGAATATTTAAAATACAGAAACGTATTTTACTATGAACATGTAAACTGAATTCAAGCGAGAGGAAAAATATAGCAAACACGTAAACTTATCTCAATCGCATTTTGGGTTAGGGAGGGGACGTACAATTAAAATGATGATATTGATGATGATATTTTCGTGCTGCAGCTCTGCTAAAAAAACTCGTCAACATCTTGTGACGTTTCGGCGCGTCCATTGTTGTTGACAATTCTGATCAACCCAAAGATAAATAAAATACGGAAAATTCAAAGGAAAAACTTGAAACGCAAAGTTTGAAGGTCGAATCAATTTCAGTAGATTGTAGATTAGATCACGATGTTTTGTAAAGCATCTAAATATATCATTTAATTTTTTAAACAGCCGTTGGATCATGTTAAAATCTTACAAAAATGAGAAGGAATTGTTTGTGAATTGTTCGTTATGTCATTGTATTAGTGTACTCTTAGTCTCGAAACTTATTGCACGCGTAGCATGCGAACATTTTTTTACATTTATATATATTTTCCTATATATCATATTTCATTACTGTAACAGAGAAAAAAACAAACTTTGCTTGGGCAATTTTTTTTTTTGGGGGGGGGGGGCGTACGCCGGCCCCCCACCCCCCCTGGATCCGCCTATGCTCGCTACGGTCTAATTATGTTATTTTTCTAAAGTCAGAAAGTTCTAAAACTTCATGTAACACCTACGTAAAATATACTGATATCATTATAATCAATCGATAGGTATCAAACTTAAAAAAACAACCATATAAGTGCCAGCAATTGTGACTTCATTTTCACAAAGCCCCTTGTAGTTATTTTTTACTTGTTTTCTGACTTCTGATACAACGTCATTTTAATTAACGGCAGTGTTTGTTATCTTAAACATCCATAACTTGTTAATATGTTGTTATGATAATGTTGTTTTTGCTTGAAATTTTCAGCATTTACTTATTTTATTTTATAATCTGAGAAACCAGTTTTAACCCAATATGTGATTTCTGTAATATTATTTATAAACATAACACCATTCTTAAGATTGACATAGTGTGAAGATCAACAAGTATGAAGAATTAAAGGCTCGGTTTAATTGAGTTTTTTCATATGCAGTAATGAAAATGCGTATTACTGCCCACGCCGCCTTGCGGTTGAGCGCAACTCAATTTTTAAACAATTCAAAAATATATGTTGATCAATTCAAAAAGACGGTAAATATGGAACCTGCAATGCGTTATAATTATAGATAATAACATTCAACGTTCAGCTGCGTCTGGTTCCTATACATGTGTACATAAAATGATGGACTAGCCCTTAAAAGAAAACAAGAAGTGAACGAGAAAATAAAGCTTAAAGCGCATAATGTATATCCTAAAATGGTGAGTTTTTACGAAAGCAAGAACTGATTTAAACTGAAAATTACTTACTGATCTCACATGTTGTTCCTGTATAGCCTTCTGCACAAGTACATGCGGTGTTTGTGCAGGTGCCACCATACAAACAAGGTGGTGTACATTCTGAAAGCAACATTTGTTCTCCAAATCATGTTCAAAATAATATAATCATAATTAATCACTTCTCACAGCTATAAAATCATTGAATTTGTTATTAAAAACAATTTTTTATTGCAAAATATATTTCTCTTCCAAGTCTTTCAATTCGTGCATACAACGTTTAGTTGTTGTTTTTAAGATAATTTGCCAGAATTGTTTTTTATTTAATCTTGTGTTTATGATGTGTTTATGAGAATATCACTTGTAAATAAGAACAAACAAACAAAAAACATACAATTAACGAAAACGAGGGTTACCGGCTTAATATTCAAGAATCGTTTGTTTCAAATCAACAGCTAAATGATACCGATTTATCTGATCTTAACAAGGGGTTGTACTCATTCAACAGACACAGTACAAGAGTCGGACGATAGAAATATATAATACATACATATACTTGTCATATGAGTCAGTCAATATATTATAACTAACTGAGTGATCAGAAAATTGACGTCATACAGTCAAGAATACATTTTTGGCTACCCAATATATCTTCTTTCCAACAATGTCAACAATTATTGTTCAGACAATGATGCCTAAAATTGGTTTCCTTTCAGAAATAGAAACAATACGATTACAAAATACATACAACCGAAGATAAACATATTATTTTTATAGATTACTTGATACTTTGAGCACCTACCTGACGTGACTCGAGGTACTATTAACAGTATGTGCAAAAGACATACTATGATGATGAGCTTCATGGTTTCACCTGAGAAAGAAAGGAATGATCATAAAGTTACACTTGGGCCAACGATAATAAAACAGAGATAAATGACAAATCTCAAACATCTGACTTGCCAATCAGATGCTTGAGTTTTCATTCTGGTCTCCATTTTAGTTCATGATCTTCGGCATTGTTCGGAGCTCGATCCGCATAGATAAGCTTTTTTTAAGAAACGTTTTCGAACTAAGTAATAGATTAGATGGTGATTGAGAAAACTGATTTACAATCTATTTAATACATAATGTATTACCTTTTTATGAAGAAGTACAACTATGAAATTCTGTTACCGATGATATATACCCAACCTTTTCTCTCAAATTGAAAGATATATCCAAAGACCTATTAATTTAAAATATATCTCAATAATAGAGCAGGAGAAAATTAATGAATCTTTTTTTTTACATTTTTTTGGAAAATTAGTTGTACGGATGTTAATTGTCTGGATTCGTCCTCAATGAAACAAATTTTTATGTCACATACTTAAAGCTACCAATTTTTAGAGCCTTTATTCTTGGTGATAATGGTTATCAATTAAAAAAAATTGTGTTTCTTTTTCTGGTTCTTACTGGTTTGGCTATGACGACGATAAACTTATGAAAGCGTTTATATTATAAGAGTTAACCCTACTAACACTAGGAGAGTAAAGTGTCTGAATATTGTGGAATACTTGGTTTGCGCTATACACGATCTGATTGTTAAATACATGTATTAAGTGTATGACTACGGCTACACTTTTCTATGATCTTCATACTATGGTGATTGAAGATAAAACTGGGGATTATGATTTTTTAAGCTCAAGATTCAGTTCTATATAATGCGCTTGTTTTTCAACACTAAAAGTATGTTTTAATTACAATCAGAACAAAGACATACACACTATTTATACTTTGTTATATGAGGCCTGATCATCACCTTGATTATAAGTATCTTGCATGAGGCGTACGTCCCCAGATAAAAGAATGCATTTGCCCTTAACCATGTTAACGAGAAAACAAAAGGTGGAACTAAACAGAAAATAATTTAGACAGGGAATCTGAGAATATAAATCCAACACATCACTGTGACAGTAAACAAACAAATATTCTGTACTCTCCTAGTGTTTTTATATTTGTATATGACTTAATTAAGAAAGATGTTCTCAACATACTTCATATTACTTTTCGTCAGTAAAACGTACATATAACAAACGTATAACGTACGTTAAAAATAATTTTTCGGCGTTAGCTGTCTAAGCTCACTTTTGACCTAGTTTTTCCACCAATGAAATATTGTAAATAAAACTTATTATGCAGCGGGAAAATCAAATAGATTATTTTGATTGGTTATTAGTGGGTCTCGTTAATGATTACCGTAACGATTTTTATATTGTGTGTTAGTATTTACATGGCGCTTATATGTTCTGGCATTTTCGTTTTTAAAAGCGATAACTGTATTGGAGAAAACGATATTTACGGTATAAATAACCAGTTAAGTCAATTGATATCTTAAATACGATTTTATATGGAATATTCATGGAGGTCAGGTAAACACTCGAGTACAATACACAGTGTAAAACGACATAGATCTGCTGATATTTCTGGTTCTTACTGGTTCCTTCTTAGTTCCTTTAATAATGATTGTTAATTTCAAGTTCAGATATTCAAATCGACTTGGTGTAGTGGTTATCAAACTCGCCTCTCAAGCGGAGGCACCGGGTTCAATACTCTGGAGAGACACTTTTTTAAGTTAATTTACGCAAAAGTTGGTAGATTTCGCTCTTGTAACAAGTTGTTATTATTTTCATTTATTGTATTTTAATAACATTTATTCGTCATTAGTACTAACTCTACAAGAGGTATTTTATTGAAACTGAATAAATATACAGTTAATGTTAGACATTCTTCTTTAATCGACGTATTATCACCAGACGAAATTTGTGCACGCTCTTTATTTTATTCTTTATTACATATAAAAATCTTTTCCATCAACGCCGTTTATCTTTTTTAAAGATATTTCTTGTTTATACATACAAACTTAAAGGTACATGTTTCATTACCGTACGTTAGACGTACGTTGTATGGATAAGTTTTCCATTAATGAAGTAGTGCAAAAAATGACAAACACGGAACACATTAAAGACATTTTTAAGTTTAAATTGGGTAACATTGTCCATTTGGAATTCAAGGATCTTGCAGTGAGCTTCACATTGACATGTTCGTTATTTGAAATATATATTAAGAAGGAAAATAAAAAAAACAACAACATTATCTTGTTGATAATGTATTGATCTCTTTCGTCTTACCCATACAGAAAATTATAGTGTTATTGCTCCGCATTATATAACGTTATAAGCATTGTCTTCTAATCAACCATGTGACGTCATTTTAAGGAATACCGACAATTTCCGAAGAAAAAGAGAATCTGTCATTGGTATTCGGCGAAGATCAAGGTATCTCAACCCGAGGGTAATGCTTTCCAGACGGAAACGAGGCTGTGCCGAGTTTCCGTCTGGAAAGCTTTGCCCGAGGGTTTGGATACCGCGATCTTCGCCGAATACCAATGATTGATTATTTTTCTCAATTACTTCTTGAAGATTTAAACAAAATTCTTTAAAATTAAAAAAACTCAAGATTTTAGAGAACTATTTCTTTTGCGTAACTTCTAGTAGGAACGGTAAATCAGCCACGAATACACAATCCTGTCAAAGTTTATCAACCCTAACATGTAGGCCTTCAACAAAATCGTTACAAATAAAAGAAAGGAAAAGAATCGTTTTTCATTGAATGAAAGCAGCTGGTTCATCCTTTGAAAACGGATCTGCGATTTTTAAGGTTATTCGTGATTTCGTCACAATTCAAAATTCAAAAAATTTGAATTGTACATAGATCTACCAGTTGAAATATCCCGATTAAACAGCAGTATATTTCCTATTTTATATTTCATTTATTTTCTTCATATATCCTGATGTTTAACGAAGCTCGCAACAGCGGTATAAGAATGAAACACTCTAAAAAAGTAGCATTTTCAGACTCATACCACGATAAACACTTCCAAGTTCCAGCGTTGAGAATTTAGCAACCTCCGAGTGTATCCTTTCCAAATGATTTTTGAAATAAATCCTGATAAAACAAAATCAACAGCTTGCTCTGTTTGAAAAAGTAAACATTCGTTTAATTACGTCACATAATAAACTTAAATGTAATAAGCATCATGACGTAGGCTAAATCAATAACGAAAGTGCTCAATATATTAATACGGTGCGCAATAATACGAAAGTACGCGAGCACGCGGAGTGTTAGATAAGGCCATGCGAGATAAGGAAATCTCACACGGCTAAAAATAGAGATTTTTCTGTCTAGTAAGTGAGAAACATTTTTCCTTGACGAAATGCAATGTAAATAAGAATTTATCAGTGCATTTAAGGATCGTTGATGAATATTGCTGCCTTGGTAGCTTTATAACAAACTTTCATTTAATATATTCACTCCGAATGTTAACTGTTTAAGAATATTACATACACTTTGTTTACAGGTCTGGTCTTCTACAGTTTATATTACACTTACAAATTTTCTTAAGTATACACCTTCGTATCGAGGCATTACTGGCTTTATAATTGGGCTATTGCTCTAAACTTTCAATAAAACATGCAAGGAATACTAAAATATTCATTAGCAAAAAATATTCAAACTGACACGAAGCTGACTGCTCACAATCATTTAGAATACTGACACCCACAGAATACGAATTCGCAGTATCAGTTACATTGTAATAACGCGTATGACCACATTCAGCGGTAAACGGTTAAATCGCAAAAATATTGTTGATGCGGATTTTTTATCGTGTTGGATCAGATATACTGCTTTGGGCTAATGAGTCAATGCACACGAGGACTGCAGCAGTTTTAATTGAAGAGTACCTAAATTCTGAAGAATATCAGCAACAGTTCCTTGTTCTGGTTGTCCTTTTTTTCGTCTTCAAGCACTTAGGTACCTGCAGAAAATCCATGATGGAATGAGCATCGTGTCACCGTTTTGCGAATATCGACGTTTTCGTGAGGTGAACACCGTCAGAATATTTCTATGGAGCGCTAGAACACCGGATCTTTATCCAATTTAAAATCTGTGGTCTGATCTTCGAATAAGAGTACGAAACAGGAGTGACCGACCATGCAATCTTCGCCAACGTGGAAATGCTCTTCTTTAGGAATGGGCTTAAGATTCTCCAAAGGAATCGATCAGAACTGTATAAGCTCTATGAGATCATTGTGTCTTGCAGTTATACGCGCTTTTGGTTGTCATATTTTTTTCACTGAATAGATGTGAATTAGTATTCTCTGGGTGCCAGTACTCTAAATTATTGTGGGCAGTCAGTTGTCTGTTAATTTAAACATCTTTTACTAATAAAACATTTAATATTCTTTGTATGTTTTATTGTAAGTTTTATAGTAATAGTTCAATTATTAAACCAGTAATACCCTTGTACGAAGGTGTATACTTAGAAAAGTTAAGTGTAAAAATTGGATATATGAAAAAAACACACACTATTTTCATCTTAATTTGCGACCAGGCAGCTTTAAATACACATTCTTACTTCAAGGAGTAACATGATACTAATAAGGAAATACAAATCGACTAATCAGTTTCGGTATGATAAATATTAGCTGTTACCTGTTTCGGTTATTTCATTTGATCTTGATATCAATGCAAAAAATACATGTAGCATGTGTATCAGGGAAGGATCCTAGAATTGATGATAAAATTGAGCGCACTTGGACGACGCAGAAATCAGAAAACTCCCTTTCATCGAGTTAATAATCTACGTTTGAATTTGAAATCGTCCTTAAAGCGCGTACAGATAAATAGTGCATTTCTGATTATTGTAAAAAATTAAACTTGCATTTATATCTTCTTTTTATATATTGACAAAACAAAATTGTCTTGGACAATTTAAGAGCGAATGATTACAGGTGCCCGCTCGTCTAAAACGATGTTGTATATTACTTACAAAGATATAAAAAAATCGTCAAATATCCTTGTGGAAATATCAACTTATATTTTATTGAATGCAGATGCAATAACGACGTTTTTGGGGTAGTCGTTATCTTAATCTAGAAAGAGGCAATGATTTCCTAAAAATTGAAAAATATAAATGCTATTTGGCAGGGAGAGAATACCATACAAAAGAAGTAAAATGTTGTGTTTTTTTTTAAATACGGATGAAAACTAATTTTTTTATGATTGTTTTAAACATCTGTATACATCATAATAGCATGTGAAATTTTATGTCAAATTTCTTGTAAAAAACTGGTAAATGGGCTTGAAGCAACTTATTCATGCTTTCCAGCCCTAATCTAATCAATTTTAAGATTGTTTGATCAATGATAATGCCTTCTGATAGATAAAAAGTTTTCACCAAAACTTGGAATAAATATTATAAAGAATTATTGTATGTAATATTAGGCTAAATTACCCCAAATATCAACATATATATTTATTGTAGCATGGTGGAAATTTGAGGTATTGGGATGTGGAGGTCAGCATCTAAATCACTGATAGCACACAGGGCACTAGACAACTTTTGGGGACAGGTACCAAAACCCTTTTGTAAGGGGAATTTCGTGTTGTGTTAAGACAAAAAGACTAAAAAGGGGAATTTTAAGTCAATGCATTTTTTGACTTTGAAGTGTCACACTTACTCAAAACACTGTTTTCACCACTGATTATAATATCAAGTTTATTTTGTGACATTAGACATACAAATAAATCAATTTATCAATTACATGCATTTCAGGAGTTCACTTCAAATTTATTTTAGATTTTGGAGGGGAATTTTTTGTCTGAGATAAGGGAAAAACATACTATTTTGAGAGGGGAACGGAGCCCATCATGGGCACCAACAATTGCCAAACAAGTGCCCTGGCACATGAAGATATATTAACTTAAAATCCTGTAACTAATGCAATGTTGAAACTGACATACAAATGCAATTGAAATATCTAAATTCTGTGTAGTCCCAATTGCAAATACCTGAATAATGTTATTATGTTATAATTTACTTTTTTGTTTGTAAATAGAATCAAACATGTTATATAAGACGTAAATTCATAAACACTCAGTAGTACAAAATTTTACAGTTATAAAAACTTTGATCATCATATATTTATGTAGGATAACTTAATTGACAAGTGAAGTTTATATTATTACATCACAGCTGGGATGGCAGCCATGACTGAAAGGTGTAATTCGGTCCGAGATGGGGTTAAAATATCTACTTCAATTAACATCTTTACAGCTTTTTACAAGCATAAACTGGATATATTTGAAAAGTTAAATGATTACTCTACAGTTTTCTTACAGTTCTATGATTGGGCACTGATTCTTACCTGTTTTTATTTGCTATGCAAAATTTCAATTTTTCTGTTTTCGTTAAAGTAACAATATGCAAGGGCCCGGATGCTTTGCCCATCTGGTTAAATGTATCATCTATCATGAATGATGAATTTTTTAACTAAACCAATCGAAAAAGACATTAAATTCAACGTAATACAGACCCTTTATAAGCACTACTTTTTAAACCAAATCTCAGGCATGAATATTTCATTAGTAAATAGACATAGCGCGATTGTCTCCCTTGTGCCCCTTGCAACTAACTTAGTCTGGTTAAAAAGTTAATGTTTCTTTGCTGAAATTCAAATATCTTAACTATTTCCAATTTTGGATGGACAGCATTTCAAATTCATGTTGTTTTGTATCTCTGTATATAAGAGCTGTGCTAAATTATCGTGAAACAAACATAATGATTGATTGTTCTTCAATCATAACTTGCTTTAATAAACGTTTCGCACCCGTGTAAGCTTCTTTCTGTTGTCAACATAATTTGTGTCGTAGTATATCGTGTATAATTATATTTGTCTCTTTCCTCTGTGTCCATTTGTAGTTTTTAAACGCCATCAGATGTTACAGTATCAAGCAATGAACCGTATTTACCGAAATACTTATCTTTCCTTTACTTCATTTATACCGGAAGCATAATTGAATCCATATCAAAAGTATGGAAACGAAATGCAAATTCGAGTTTTTATAACGATTATTGACTTTGCTCTACCGTCGATAGACCAACAATGATTGTGTCAACAATGTCTTCCTTTTTAAAGAAGTCTCTTTATGTTTGCCTTAGTTAATGACAATCGTTTATCAATGTAAATTACGATTGAAGTTTTGGATCTTTAGAGTTAGGAGAGTCTACTCTAAACGTTTTCTGCATTCATTTATTGTTAGTGTTTATCTTATGACAAAATAACGCCCTCTATTAACATAGTCTAGGCTTCTCAAACTGATGCAATCAACTGAAGATAATTAATAGAATTAAGTGATGAAAAACAGTATGTAGATATGAAATGGTATATACGATTACACCGGGGATCGAACCCAACGGGCGGCAGCGCCTATTCACGTGACCAAAATCATGTTACCGACAGAGCAAAAAGTACTGCGCGAATAATCCTTATCATTATCATACATGTATGACACCGGTAATAAATTTTATTAATTTAGTACTGATTAAAATACTTATTTTGCTAAAAAAATGTGAAAATATAATTCCTTGTATACATTAATGAAAATGGAGAGCCACCGAACACAATAAATATGAAGATAAACCGGTCTTGGTTTGATTGAGCCTTTCTTGGACAGTATTGGAAATGCATATTACTGTTCCACCTGTGGGGATATTATACATAACGTCGCTGAACTTGAAATGGTCATCTGAAAATACCGCATTGAAGGTTCCATGTTCGCAGCCGAATGCATACCATCGATTGTGATGAATAGAAATTATACACCGGGGCTTGGTATCGAGAACAGTAATATGCATTTCGATCACTGCACATGAGCAGGCTCAATCAAACCGAATCTGCAATATTTTCATATTTACCGTGTTCGTTGGCTTTTAAAGATCCCTACTTCATCTGTTTGATTCAGGTTATATATTCTCTAAAGTTCTGAAAGTTACATGTATTATTTAAGTTATTTAATTAATGTGATTAGTGAAATATAGTTAATAAAGACATCGGTTGGCTGAAAACAAATCCATACTGAGATTTTGAATGTTTGGGCAGAAAGCACCCATGCTGGAAAATCCGCCGTGTCGGGAACTTACAATCTATTCATGTCTGTAGATATGTTTGATAGAGTCCTATCCTCTTTTTAACATTTCACGAACATCTTACCCTTTAACTAACATTCTGTTGTTTAAAAGTGAATAATCTGCTTAAATTGAATATATTTTAAGGCCTCTTTAAAATACTTACCCCTCTCTGTAATTCAATTCCTGTAATAAAAAAGAGCATATCAATTTGTTGAGTTGATTTGTATATTATTTTTGAAAAACTGCTCTATAATTCAGTTAGGAATACATTAAACAAGTTATTGAGCACGCACTCGTAGCAAGTAAATAATTACCCCTGAACACTTTACTAAACTGATTGATGATTAGATGTAGACGTGACTTAAAGTAATAATTTATTTTGGAAACATGATCCGTTCTTTTGCACAAATATTCGTTTTATCGCCAAAAGCTGCCCCTTAATAGTTTGAATCAATATTTGTTCAAAATTCAATCAGTGTAAACATGTGTCACCTAGTTAAAAATTTAATGAATTACAAAATTATAAAAACGATTTTTTCTTATTTCTACAACTCTTTTTGGCGAATATAATAAAATGATAAACGATTTTACCAGACTTGTAAGCATGTCGTTCATATCGAATAAATGTAATATTTTTAAAATTTAAAAAAATGGTACTAAATAGTTGTGTTGTTTTCGACCTAGATCTCATAAATAAAAAATAGAACAAAATATAATTAAATAGAAAAATAAATAAATAAATAAATAAATAAATAAATAAATAAATAAATAAATAAATAAAATAAATAAATAAATAAATAAATAAATAAATAAATAAATAAATAAATAAATAAATAAATTAATTAATTAATTAATTAATTAATTAATTAATTAATTAATTAATAAATAAATAAAACATATGACCATCAGTTTTACACCACGATAATTCTGTTAACACGGCACGAAGCACACGTTTTCTGAATAATTATATTTGTCCATCAGTTTTCCAAAATTACACTGATTATTAGGTCATCACTGCACGAAGGCACTAGTCTTTCGAATATTATAAAAGATACACACAATTAACTTACCATTTAATTAGTATAAGTCCATAGACATTTCATAAACTAAACATTTACGTTGACTGATGGCATTTATTTATGTTAGTCCAACTGACTTCAAAACATCCGAAAGTTAATTTAAAACAGTAGTTTTGCCTTTTAGTTTAAAATTAGCAAAAAATAAAATCAGATATAACAGGTATACAGAATTAAGCTGTCTGTCACATGTCATTACGTTTCAGTTAAGAAAACATAACATCAGATGCAACGGGTAGACAGCATTACGCAGTAACGTGCAGTTTCATGTCATTCAATGATTGGTTTTGCTCGAAACTAAAAGCAAAAGGCAGAGTTTTATAACCACAGTGAGTTGTGTATTATATTCTTCATATAATATTTTAAACAAACATAACAATTCTATAAATTACTTTAAGCACCATGTCTAAGGTCGCGCCCTTTTTTATAAAATGTTTTATTATGTACACAAGATTTGGATGACAAGTTACTTAAGAATTGAATTTCGTATTTCTTTTGCGTTTCATTGATGTGTTAACCGTTATTAAAACGGTTACACCTTATTTGCATAAAAGCGGGTTACATCAAGTCATTTAAAAACATTCGTCTGAACTATTACCATTACTCTAAAAACTTTAAAGATACAATAATTTATAACATATATTGTCTCTTTTGCATCGCATTTCTCTTTTTGAGCATCCGAATTCTTATTCCAATATATTGTCTTTTTTTACCAGCATTTAGAAATCACCATGATATTATATGTCTGTGTAAAACTTGCGGGACATGACCATTGGTAGCATTCGCTTCTTTAGTATACTTACTGTATCAGCTAATGCTCGTATTTCAAAAAGCGTTGCATTTTCACAAACCCTGATTAATTTAAGTGTGTTAACAGTTTTAAGATTTCCAGAAAACACAGAAAACAACATTAAATAAGTTAGAATTAAGCAGTTCTGTCGTCACTTACATGCCATCTGTTTCATAACCCTCTTTTTGTTTTTAGTTATAATAGTTTCAAATAAAGTGACGCTATATTGGACAAATGAAAAGGCGAAAACTCCTCTTATTCTTTTATTGTTATTTAATGAATATGTTATAGTTTTACGTTATCATATAATGAAGCTTTCGTGATATAAAGTGTGTAGCTTTCAGCGGGAGATCGCGCGAGGTTGTGCCCAGGTGTCCGCTGGTGTCTCCAATATGACCATGCAGGGTCACCTAAGGTTTTAGATATCAATGAGCCATCGACATTAAACATGAGTCTCTTCGTATTGTTGTAGAAGTAAGACACTAGCTATATTCTTTAGCAGGATACAGTATATCTAAAGGGCCGTGGGTCTAGCAGTGTCACCAATAATTTTTGATATCAGAGAGCTAAAACATGTGTCCCTTCGTATTGTTGTAGACGTAACCTATATTCTATACTAGGATATTATATATCTAAAAGGCCGTCGGCTTTAACCATTCATCCCATTGTGTTAATTATTGTAGATCCACAACGCCTTCATGCATGTTTGTTCAATTGTACTCGTGGGAGACTGATATTTTCCTCACTTAACTACTGTCATTCTCTTCCGATCTCCTCTAATTCAAATGAACTTTTAACTTGTATTCGATATCGGTCAATGTCATTTTGAAAATGTTGATTTTGTAATTCAATGTCATTTGGCGCAATAAATTATAGTTTCAATAAAAATCTAATGTATGCTTCCCTTTATGCAATTATCAAGTGGCTTTAAGCGGATATAGTTTAATTGTTTGAGGTGTCTTATGTTAAATTTTTATTCGTTTAAACCTTTAAAAATTTAAAATTGTTTTTGTTTCCTCTCTACGTATAGCTGCGTGGTAAGGCTGTGTTTTCAGGGTGTGGCGACTTCTGATATGCGTGTTTCACCTTTTAATGATGAAAAAAATTAATTTTAGTATAATGAATAATTCGTTCGTGTTTACAACCCATTTAAACAATTTAATTGAAGAACTTAGGTTCTTAGGATACTAGTCTAAGCCTCTCTGTAGGCATTCACTATTAAGTTAAAATCACAATTTTTTATATGCCAACACCTTTTTCTAGAACTTGTTTTAAAATCCAGAAACATCAGAAATATCCGAAAATTAGATATTAATTGAATTATACTTAGGTATGTGCACCCTAGAACCTGGTTTCAGACCCCCAGCGGCAATTTGTTTTGCCTGTTGCCGTTCCAAGGCGGTACCTAAAGGTTTCTCTTTTTCATTAATTGTTTGTGGCTTCTTATTTGGATTGACATAGTATTGCAACATGCTCTCTTTTCCTCTCTTCTTTTTTACTGCGTATGGAGGCTGCGTTTTGTGACTTTGGCGATTCCTGATATACATATTTCACTTTTTTACAATAGTTCACGCAGTGTGGAAAATACAGAAATGTATCTACATTTCTTATATAACTTATTACATTTTCTGCGACATAACTATATAACTATTTAGGAATATTTAACATTGTAAATATTTATGAATATTTGAGTGGTTCTAATTTTCGTGGATTTAGGGTGAAGATCCGCGATCTACTAATTTAGTAGTGGTTCTGATTTTCGTGGATTTTGGGTGAAGATCCATGATCCATAAATTCAAAACCAAAACGAAATATTCTTTAGAAAGTAAATATGACCTTAAGAAATTGAAAACAACGAATTCAATAACCCATAAAATTGCCATTTCACTGAAAACCAATAATTTGTATGTCCATGAACATACATAAATTGACAATAGTCGGCGTTATATATTGGACGCAAATTTATAAAATTTCGGTATTAAGATGACAACTACATACATACGATATTGTTTGACAATTGATATCAGCCATTTTGCAATTGAACCTTACAGAGTTAATTGCACTATTCATGCGTGCCAGAGTTTTGTTATGTACATGCCCTAGTACAAGAAACTATAAGATGTATTGTTTTAATGCGTTTTCTATAAGAATAGTTAAAGGGTATTGAAAAAAATGTCTTTGAAGAATGTCATTTTTATAAACAATTATTCATTAAGGCTAATAAGTTCAATTTCACAGTCTTTTGATATTTATAAAAAAAGGTCGATATAACAATATTTATAGGGAAAATTGGTTTTGAAAATTTGTAATAAGAGTAGAATAGGAGTATCACTAAGTGAAATTGTGCACTTGATATTCTGAAATATGAACAACAGATTTAGTTATTTCACCAAGACGACTTGTACTTGTTTTGCGATAAGAGAACTTGTTAGGGAAAGTGTAAGGTTGGTGCACCCTAGAACCTGGTTGAAATCCCCAGTGGCAAATTGTTTTGCCACTGACCGTTCCAAGGCGGTAACCCCTCGGGTTTTCACTTTCGTTAATTGTTTGTGGCGTCCATATTGAAATTGATTATTGTAATACCATGTTCTCTTTTCCTCTCTGCTGTTTGGCTGTGTGGGGAGGCTGTGTCTGCTGGATGTGGCCATCCCTGATATGCATATTCCGCTTTTTTAGGAACCACCTCATGATTTTCTTTGAAGACATTTAAATACATATACCTTATGTCTTCTTGAAATTAAGTGTATTTTAAGGGATGCTTATCGTATCCGAAATGATATTTTTGCTTTGTTAACTGTGTTAAAAACATACATGTATTGTGAGTATTGTGTATTGATTTTGCTCGTGATGTTGTGTTAATTTTGTAACTGTCTGTACCATTCTTTTATTTAAAATGACAAAGGCCTGTTGTTTTCTGATTTTTCTATAAATTTAAAACTTAAACTTTTTGTAAAACATGTTTTATGTTCAAGTACTCAAGTAGAAAATATCCAGTTACTCTAAACTAACGTCTTCTTCTTAAATTCGTATATTTTCTGTCTGCCTGCATGCCTGCCGGACGGTCTGTCCATCAGTTTGTTTGTCTGTTTGTCTCGCTCTCTTTCTATCTCTCACAACCCCTCTCTCTCTCTTTCTCTCTCTCATATTTTTTTCAATTGGTTGTAGTGTTTATTTTGAAATTTAACAATTTATTAACTCGTACTCTCTTTTCCTACCTGACGTTTGGCTTTGTGGGAAGACTTCACCCTCTGTATGTGATGTTTCGTTTATGTTAATATTTATTTTCATTATGAGATGTTTTTAATTAAATGCCAAAATTCAGTTAAAGATCATATTTCTGCATTAATAGGACGATAAATAAAAAATACTTCTGTGAATTCATTTCTGAATCTTATCTTAGCTCTTATCGGACAATTAATCAAAAATGGTACTCTTATAAATGAACATCGTGACTTTCATTATGTATAGAGTTTCAGGTAAACAAAGATTATTCAATACATGTACGAATTTAATCTCTAAATTCTCAAATATATTGCTATTTTGAAATGCAAATCTTTTTTTAAGCTAATATTTATGTTCAATCCCATTGCTATTTGTCCCCAGAAGGACTGAAAACAGCTAAATTGATTGTGTCCTAAAATAAGACTATAGCGCCCAAAATATTCCTTTATGATGGACAGCGTTTGTATTTCTGATGTTTCTTACCCGCTGGCTTATTTAAGCTTTTGTATTGTGATTCTTCCTGATAGACAATGTTAACACTTCAACTTCTTCCTCTACTAGGAAGTCTTATTCATCTAACGAATCATAATTGCTAATGGTAAACAGTGTGACGTTTTACTTTAAAAGGCGTGGTTTCAGCAGAACCGTTCAGATTTATTGGACGTTGCACAATGTTTTGCCGAGCACGCACGTTTTACCACGAGTTGCTGCGAAAAAGCGTGACCCCATTCATGTCGCCAACATGGCTGTTTTAACAACCATTCGAAAAAGCCGTAATGTCACGAATTCTTCTCATAGTTTATGTATTAATTAAGAGGTCGCAAACATTGCAAATGGTGAAAACTGGCAAAAATTTCAAAAATGAATTTTGGGGGTAATAATATTACCACCTAGATTTTAGTAAAGAAATGTAAAGGATGCAGTTAATGTTTGCAAGCTCAATTTAGTCTAATTCATGTTCTAATTACCAAGCACATACTAAAACAAAAGAAAAACCGTTTGCATGAGAACTCTGAAAATCATGGACAATATACCAAAGCAACTCATACCTAAAATATGTATATGCTGGTCTACTATGTTTAGTGCCAATGTGTCAAAATAATGTAAGGGTTTTTAAGAAATTTAAGGAAAACTTACTTCCTGGTTCAAAGTAAAAGTAGAATTTTCAAAACAAAATCAAGGAAAACTTACTTCCTGGTTCAACGTAAAAGTAGATTCTATTTTCACTTTGAACCAGGAAGTAATTTTTCCTTGAATGTCTTGAAAACCCTTAGTAATACATTATTTAAACAACTCATTCTGTTTTCCATATCAAATGGAAAAAAAATATTAATTCAGTCTTTAAATGAATTATTTTACGAGCTGTTAGGATTAAGCAGTAATATTTTTAAGATAAAAAACCTTTAATGTCTGAATAAGTTTTCATCTTTAATCTCAAAACGAATTATATTAATGCTCTGACGCATAAAAATTATACTTATTACTATAGTGTGAAATCAGCTTCATTTAGTAGGCGAACATTTAGGGCGTATAAGACACCTTTTTTATTCACGAACTTACTTTCCAATTTAAATCATATCTATCGAGACCGTTGGGGGTGGGGGGGGGGCGGTCGGTGATAAGTATTTACTAATGGTGTCACTTACAATATGTATCTACCGTCGTGACAGAGAAAGCTCTCAGTATAACTTGAACGTTCTTCCTCCCGCTCTGTATGTGGTTAAATAAGTCATTGAATCGATTCAAGGAGACCGGTCATTAAGGACAAACAGACAGGCCTAGATTTAGTCACTTGAAATTTTCTTAAAGAATGCGGAACAAACTGTTCACATAATAAGGGATTGCATGCAAAGATTTAAAGAGTTGATACTGTATTTTGTATTTCGACTTTTTTACAAAATTGAAAGACATTTCTTCTGCATTCATAGCGGAAATATTCGGCTTACAAAACGGAACAATAATTTCATTCTATATCACTGCGCACATCTTGTATAGCTTTAATATTTGCAAAAAGGGCGGATTTTGATTGATAAATGGTGCAAAAAGTTTGAATATTTGCAAACAGGGAGGATTTTGATTTATAAATGGTGCAAAAATTTTGAAAAGCAATTATGATACAGGTTCATCGTATTCATTTACAAATGTTCATTTTCAGCGAAATCTGTGTTTTAATCGCTACTTTATTAATAAAAACAAGCTCGTGATGATGATCATTGAAATTTAATACTATTAACATTAAGAAAACTAATATTACTTATTTTCTCAGTTATGTACATTTTACAATACGCAGCCTGGAAAATACAGTCTTATTTTCAAATCGGTCCAATTGTATACCAACCTTGACATCATTCTGTTTAAAAACTCCGAACTCATTTTTTATATGTGTTACGGTCTTCACAGCTCAATTTTAGTTAGATTTCTTGTTATCTTTACAACGAATAGAAATACTACTGAGATTAAAAATAAAATGTGTTTCTGCATTGATATGTAGTCTGCAGAAAATATACTTAGTATTGACATTTTAAAATATAGGAAAAGGGAACTTTGAAGGCCTCCAAACACGGCACATATGAAAATACTGCAGCAATATTGAGCATGTTCATAGGTAGTAATGGAAATGCTTATAACTGCTCACGCCGTGTTCGTTGGTTTTTAAAATTCCATAGTTCATCTATTTGATTAAGGGATATTGTCCACAGTTCTGAGAGTTATTGTTTAAGTTATTAAATTAATCTGATTAGTGAAATATAGTTAACAAAGACGTCGGTTTGCTGAAAAAAAATCCATATTGAGATTTTTTATGGCACCAAATATTTTGGTAGAAAGCACCCATGCTAGAAAAGCCGCCATTTCATTTTAACTTTTCTAGAACATCTTACCGTTCGGAGAACCCTTTGACTAACATTCTGCTGTTTGAATAATGTGCTTAAATTGAATATATTTTAAGGCCTCTTTCAATTACTTACCCCTCTTTGTAATTCAATTCCTACAATAAAAAAGAGCATATCAATTTGTTGAGTTGATTTGTTTTTTATTTTTGAAAAACTGCTGTTTTATTCAGGAATACATTAAAGTTATCAAGCACGCACTCGTCGCAAGTAAATAATTACCCCTTGAACATTTTACTTAACTGATTGATGATTAGACGTAGACGTGACTTTAAGTAATAATTTCCTTTGGAAACATGATCCTTCTTTTACACAAATATTCGTTTTATCGTCAAAAGCTACCCCTTAATAGTTTGAATCAATATTTGTTCAAAATTGATTCAGTGTAAACATGTGTCACCTAGTTAAAAATTTAATGAATTACAATATTATAAAAACGATGTTTTCTTATTTCTACAACTCTTTTTGGCATTTTTTGACCATAAGTTTTTAACCACGATAATAATGTTAACACAGCACGAAATCACTACAGTACTGTGAACGTTTAATGTTACAAAATTTGCGTTTATCGTGCGTCCGTCTATCGTGTATCGTGCGTCCGTCTAACGTGTATTGTGCGTCCATCTAACGTGCATCGTGTGTCCCTTTATTGTGTTTCGTGCATCACGCGTTTTATATTTTATCATGCAAAGTGAATAAGTTATATGCTATTGCAATATTTTGTGATTTAATTTCAACCATTCATCTTATAGTTGAATATGGATGGCATTTTCAAATTTTTAGAAATCTCATTCATAAACTATATGAATCGGCAATATCGTGTATCGTGCGTCTACTGTGTATAGTGCGTCCGTCAATCGCGTATCGTGCGTCCGTCTATCGTGTATCTTGCGTCCGTCTATCGTGTATCGTGCGTTTCGTTTGTAACCTTAAACGTTCACAGTACTGTAGTCTTCTGAATAATTACATATGACCATCGGTTTTACGCCACGATAATTCTGTTAACACGGCACGTAAGCACTAGTTTTCTGAATAATTACGTTTGTCCATCATTTTACCAAAATTACACGGATTGTTATGTTATCTCTGCACGAAGGTACGAGTCTTCGGAATATTATACAAGATGCACAAGATTATCTTACCATGTAATTAATAGTAGTCCATAGAAATTTGATAAACTAAACATTTACCTTCAAGCCGACTGATGGCATTTATTTAAGTTAGTCCAAGTAACTTTCCAAAACATCCGAAAGTTAATTTAAAACTGAATTTTGCCTTTTAGTTTAAAATTAGCAAAAAATAAAATCTGATATAAAGGGTATGCAAAATTAAGTTGTTAGTCACATGTCATTACGTTTTAGTTAAGCAAAAATAAAATCAGATGTAACGGGTAAACAGCATTACGCAGTTACATGTAGTTTCATGTCATTCAATGATTGGTTTTCCTCCAAACTAAAAGCGGAAGACAGAGTTTTATAACCACAGTGATTTTTTATCGTATTCTTTATTTAATATTTAAAACGAACATAACAATTCTATAAATTACTTTTAGCACCATGTCTAAGGTCGCGCCCTGTTTGATAAAATGTTTTATTATGTACACAAGAATTTGATGACAAGTTACTGAAGAATTGAATTTCATATTTCCTTAGTGTTTCATTGATATATGAACCGTTAAAACGATTACACCTTGTTTGCATAAAAACGGATTACAACAAGTCATTTCAAAACATTTATCCGAACTATTACTCCTAAAACTTTAAAAAAAATACAATAATTTATAACATATATTGCCTCTTTTGCATTCTTTCTCGAATTTTTATTCCAATATCTATTTATACCAGTATTTAAAAATCACCATGATATTAAGTATATGTCTGTGTAAAACTTGCGGGAAATGACCATTGATAGCATTCGTTTCTTTGTTTAAGCACATCTTACTTTATCAGCCAATGTTCGTATTTCAAAGAGCGTTGCATTTTCACAAACCCTGATTAATTTAAGTGTGTTAACAGTTTATTGTTTCCAGAGAACAATATAAATAAGTAAGAATTAAACAGTTCGGTAGTCTTTTTTATAACTCTTTTTAATTAGTTTTAGTTACAATAGTTTCTCATAAAAGTGACGCTATATTGGTCAAATGAAAAGGCGAAAACTCCCCTTATTCTTCTATTGTTATTTAATGAAACTGTTGTAGCTTTTACGTTGTCGTATGATGAAGCTTTCGTGATATAAAGTATGTAGCTATCAGCGGGAGATCTCGCGAGTTTGTGCCCAAGTGTCCGCTAGTGTCTCCAATATGACCAGCAGGGTCACATAAGGTTTTAGATATCAATGAGCCATCCACATTTTAAAAATGAGTCTCTTCGTATTGTTGTAGAAGTAAGACACTAGCTTTATTCTGTACCAGGATATATTATATCTAAAGTGCCGTCGGCTTAGTTTCACCAATAATGTTCGATATAAGAGAGCTAAAACATGTGTCCCTTCGCATTGTTGTAGAAGTAGACTACAAAAGCTATTTTCTATACTATGATATCCTATATCTAAAGGGCCGTCGGCTTATATCATTCATCACTTTGTGTTAATTATTGTAGATCTACAGCGCCTTTACTCATTACGTTTCATTATAAAAGAAAAGAAATATAAAACTCCACATTATAAAAGCCTCCATGCATGTTTGTTCAATTGTACTCGTGGGAGACTGGTTTTTTCCTCACTTAACTACTGTCATTCTCTTCCGATCTCCTCTTATTCAGATGAACGTTTAACTTGTATTCGATATCGGTCAATGTCATTTTGAAAATGTTGATTTTGTAATTCAATGTCATTTGGCGCAATAAATTATAGTTTCAATAAAAATCTAATGTATGCTTTACTTTATGCAATTATCAAGCGGCTTAAAGCGAATAAAGTTTAATTGTTTGGGGTGTCTTATTTTAAATTGTTATTCTTTAAACCTTTAAAAATTTAAAATTGTTATTTTTTCCTCTCTACGTATGGCTGCGTGGTGAGGCTGTGTTTTTTGGGCTTTGCGACTCCTGATATGCGTGTTTCACTTGTTATTAATGAAAACAATTAATTACAGTACATGTATAATGAATAATCGTTCGTGTTTACAACCCATTTAAAACAATTTAATTGAAAAACTTAGGTTTAATGATACTAGTCTAAGCCTCTCTGTATGCATTCACTATTAACTAAAGTTAAAATAAAAATAATTTATATGGCAACACCTATTTCTAGAACTTTTTTTAAAAACCAGAAACATCAGAAATATCCGAAAATTTGTAATCAATTGAAATATACAGATACTGAGCCTTAGGTAGGTGCACCCTAGAACCTGGTTTAGACCCCGAGGGGCAATTTGTTTTGCCACTTACCGTTCAAAGACCATATCCCCAAGATTTCTCTTTTTCGTTGTTTGTTTCGTCTTGTTTGAATTAATACAGTATTACATTATGCTCTTTTTTCCTCTCTTCTTTTTCGCTGCGTTGGGAGGCTGTGTTTTGTGACTGAGGCCATTCCTTATATGCATATTTCAATGTTTTACAATAGTTCACGTAGTGTGGAAAATACACAAAAAACAAACAATTAATGAATATTCGATTGGTTCTAATTTTCGTGGCGTTTGTGTGAAGATCCACGTTCCACGAATTTACGTGTGGTTCTAATTTTCGTGGACTTTGGGTGAAGATCCAGGATCCGCGAATTTCACGTCTAAATTAAATATTCTTTAATATTAGTAAGTAAATACGACATTAAGAAATTGAAAACAATGAATTCAGTTACCCACGAAATTGCCATTTCACCGAAAACAAATAATGTGTATTTATCCTACCACTACCCATTTATTTCGCGAAAATCGGCCTGCCGTGTAAACTTGACGTTTATACGGCACCCAAGCTTTATTAGGCAGGTTCGGAACTACTTTTGACCTAGTTTTCCGATACACAAAATACTTGCTAAAACTTGACCTGGAACTCACGCTACTCTTTTTGCAAGTTCTTTATCAGAGAAGGAACCATTTGCACTACGAGAGAGTCCCATTTGTACTACGAGAGAGTCTATATTATCTATTATTATAATCCGCTTGAAACAGGAGCCACTGTAATTAAAACTGACGTCATTTTCGAGATCACTATTCTTTCCGGCATGACAAGTGTGTAATCAATTTCGGACATATTTTTTGGATTGTATTACACTAAAATGTGTTTAAATTGTTGCTTTTTCTGTGCTGATGGATTTATATGCTTGAAGATAAGAAATCCCGATTCAATGCCTGCGTCTAGGCCATTTCGGTTTCGAAATAAAAAAAACTGAAATGGCTTTGTTGCTGGTGTTAAATTTCAACAGACTGAAGAAGGGAAAAAATAAAGACTATTCTTTTGGACAAGGAAATACAGAGACTAGCTTTTTGCCAAGTAGGCTAGTCAGCTGGAAAAAGTAGAAACTGGATGTTGCACGTTGGACATGTTGGAAGCCTACGACCCGTAAACCCGCTGTTTATGATGAGAGGTTTGTCGACTGTTCCCAATGGTTTTTGCAAAATTATTTTTGTTTAAAATTCTAAAAGACACCCCTCATATTTCTTTGATATTTCAGTATTCTCTACACATAGCCTATAAAAGTGAAAACAATTTAAACAAAATGGCCGACTTTTAACAGAATTGTCTCCAGGACAGATGTATTCATACGCCAACAACAGATGTTCATTCTTTTTAAAATCAAGGAAAAATTTCTTTCAAGCGAAAACAAAAGTGAAAAATAGGTAGTGGTAATAGGATAAATATAATATTAGGTTACTGTCTTCACCAAGCTTGAATTTATTAGGCTCGTCTTCGAAAAATATACAGGGCGAGGCTCTGCCGAGCCCTGTATATTTTTCTCCAACTCGCCTAATAAATTCAAGCTTGGTAAGACAGTAACCTAATATTCTATATGTCTATGACAGTAGTCGGCGTTATATTGGACACACATTGATAAAATTGCGGTATTAAGATGACAGCTACATACATCATACGATTTCGCTTGGCAATTGATATCAAATGCCTTACAGAGTAATCGCACCATTCACGCGCGTCGGAGATATGTTATGTACATGCCCTAGTAAAAGAAACTATACGCATATAGTTTAGTTTAAACTTATTTATTTTACATCGATTGTCAAACAACTTATAAAACTCACGCTCGATGACTACTGTATTGTATTAATGAGTTTTCTAGAAGACTTGGAAGAGGGTACTTTAACAGCTTAAAAAAATGTTTGTCTTTGAAGATTAGGTTATTTTATAAACAAGTATTCGTTAAGGCTACTAAGCTGTATATATTAAAGTTCACAGTCTCTTAAAATTAATAAACGTAGGTCGATATAAAAATATAAATAGAGAAAATCAGTTTTGAAAATTTGTAATCAGAGAAGATTAAGAGTGGTTATAAGTGTAATTGTATACTTGATATTCTGAAATAAGAATAACATATTTAGGCACCACATTGTGATTTTCTTCAAAGATATTTAAAGACCTTATGTTTTCTAATGAAGTGTACTATTCTTAAAATGTGTAATTTTTGGGGATGCTTATCGCATACGAAATGATATTTTTGTTTGCCTTGAATACTGTTTATAAAACATAATGTGAGTAGCTATTGTGTATTGATTTTGCTCGTGATTTTGTGTTAATTTTGTAACTGTCTTTACCCTTCTTTTATTTTAAATGACTAAGGCCTGATGTTTTATGATTTATCTATAAATTTGAAACCAAAAATCTTTGTAAAACATGTTTTATGTTAAAGTACTTAATAATTATCAAGTAGAAAACATCCAGTTACTCCAAACTAGTTCTTCTTTTATATATTTTCTATCTGCTTGCATGCCTGCCGGACGGTCTGTCCATCTGTTTGTCTGGCTGTTTCTCTCGCTATCTTTCTATCTCTCGCTATTTCTCTCTCTATCTCTCTCTCATATGTTTGTCTCTTGGTTGTAGTGATTATATTGAAATTTAACAATGTATTAACTCGTGGTCTCTTTTCCTATTTGACGTTTGGCTTTGTGGGAAGACTGTACCCTCTGTATGTGATGTTTCGTTTATGTTAATATTTATCTTCATTATGGGATGATTTTAATTTAATGCCAAAATTCAGTCAAAGATCATATTTCAGCAATAATAGGACGATAAATAAAAAAATACTTCTGTGAATTCATTTCTGAATCTTATCTTACCTCTTATCGGACAATTAATCAAAAAAGGTACTCTAAGACTTATGAATAAACATCGTGACTTCAAGGTACTCTTATGAATGAACATCGTGACTTTCAGTATGTATAGACTTTCATGTAAACAGAGATGATTCAATACATGCACGAATTCAATCTCTAAATTCTCAAATATATTGCTATTTTGAAATGCACTTTTATCAAGCTAATATTTATGTTCAATCCAATTGCTATCCGTCCCCAGGAGGACCGAAAACAGCTAGATTTTTAATGTCCAAAAATTGAACTATTAAGCCCAAATTACTCCTTTCATTACCCGCTGGCGTTTTAAAGCTTTTGTATTGTGATTCTTACTAATAGACAATGTTAAAACTTCAACTCCGTCCTCTACGACGAAGTCTTATTTATCTAACGAATGATAATTTCTAATGGTAAACAGTGTGACGTTTTACTTTAAAAGGCGTGGTTTCAGCAGAATCGTTCAAAATGTATTGGACGTTGCACAATGTTTTGACGTGGTGACGTCGCCGAGCACGCACGCTTTATCACGAGTTGATGCGAAAAAGCGGGAATCCCTTTATTGCGCCAATTTGGCTGTTCTAACAACCATTCGAAAAAACCGTAATATCTCGAATTCTTCTCATAGTTTATGTATTTATTTAATAAATGTATTTATATTTGTAAATATTAAGATCGAATTGATGTTTGAAGGTTTAAAAGGACTTAAAGGTTTTAATTTTTATAAAATGTAACTCCCTAAACCTAACAGTCAGTAAGATAATTTATTTAGGGATTGAATCGATATATTTTCATTTTGGTATGTTAACACTGTCGGATTGTTTAAAATACACTAGAAGCCCTTCGGGCTTCACACACTTTAAACAACTCATTCTGTTTTCATACCAAATGAAAAAATATCAATTCAGTCTTTGAATGAATTTTTTACTAGGTTTAAACAGTAATATTTTTTAAGATAAAAAACCTTTTAATTTCTGAATAATTTTCATCTTTAATCTCAAAACAAATTATGTTCACATAAAAATTATACTTAATACTGTAAAGTGTGATTATTGAAATCAGCTTCATTTAGTAGGCGAACATTTTGGGCGTATTAGACACCTTTTTATTCACGAACTTACTTTCCAATTCAAATCATATGTATCGAGACCGTAGGGGGGGCGGTCGGTGGTACATGTAAGTATTTACTAAATTAAATGGTGTCGCTTACAATATGTATCTACCATTGTGACAGAGAAAGCTCTAAATAGAACTTGAACGTTCTTCCTCTCGCTCTGTATGTGGTTAAATAAGTCATCGATTCAAGGAGACCGGTCAGTAAGGACAAACCGACAAGCCTAGATTTAGTCACTTGAAACTTTCTTAAAGAATGCGGAACAAACTGTCTGGTGAATGTCACATTATAAGAGATTGCATGCATAGATTTGAAGAGTTGATACTGTATTTTGTATTTCGACTTTTATTACAAAATTGAAAGACATTTCTTTTGCATTCATAGCGGAAATATTCGGCTTACAAAACGGAACAATAATTGCATTCTATATCACTGCGCACATCTTGTATAGCTTTGATATTTGCAAAAAGGGCGGATTTTGATTGATATATGGTGCAAAAATTTTGAATATTTGCAAACTGGAGGACTTTGATTTATTAATGGTGCAAAAGGTTTGAAAAGCAATTATGATACAGGTTCATCTTATGCATTTAAAAATGTTCATTTTCAGAGCGAAATCTGTGTTTTAATCGCTTCTTTATTGACAGCAAAAAGCTCGTGCTGATAATCATTGAAATTTAATACTATTAACATTAAGAAAACTAATATTATATATTTTCTCAGTTATGTACATTTTACAATACGCAGCCTGGAAAATACATTTTTATTTTCAAATCGGTCCAATTGTATATCAACCTAGACATCTGTTTAAAAACTCCGAACTGATCTTTTATATGTGTTACGGTTTTCACAACCCAATTTTAGTAAGATTTCATGTTATCTTTACAACGAATGGAAATACTACTGAGATTAAAAATAAGATGTGTTTCTCCATTGATTTGCAGTCTGCAGAAAATATACTTAGTATTGGAAATTTAAAATATATGAAAAAGGAACTTTTGAAGGCCTCCGAACACGACACATATGAACATATTCCAGGTTCGTTTTTATTGAGCATGTTCATAGGCAGTAATGGAAATGCTTATAACTGCTCACTCCGCATAACCCCTTAATCATAGATTAATGCTGTACATGCATTCTCCATTGGTCAATTGATTTCGTGTATACTAATATTTTGAATATGATCAGTACAGTGAGATTAATAAAATGTGTATCAAATTTTTATGCACGCCAGAATAAAATATATCAACTTGTTTTCCCATTAAGAAACTTCCAAATTAATGTCTTTTCTTTTCGCCTTCCGTAAAAATCAATATACTGGAGCATAAAATAATCAAAAACTGTTTATTAATAGTTTGAACATTGTTGTAAATATGCTTTACACATAATAGGAACATATGACACAAAGACTTCATTGTCTCCATAAAGCAAACAGGAAGAGAGAAAGAGAAATGGAGCATGAATTTGTGAAAAAGACAAACTATTTCAAAGGGTGTACTGTAGGTACAAAATTGGATCAGACCGGGGATAAGGTGCATCAACCTCGATTTCATACATCTATGATGGGTTAACCTTTGCGTAAAATCAATCGTGTCGGTTATCATTTGTGTAGTTATATATCTCATTATTTATCAGCAGTAACCTGAATTATGTTGCTTGCTCTTACATTTCTGTAATAGTCGTCTGGATTTAGATATGTATAAAACAAACTGTAGATATGGGTGCGAGAGTGGTTTCATGTGTTGTAGTATTCCATCTGGCGCGCTTCATAGCTCATTTGTTTTGAATCAAATATTGCACGATTTCTATTGTTATATATAGTCCCCGTCGAAAGAAAGTATCGACTTTGGTAATAATGATTGCATGCTGTAACTGACTGAAAAAAATATTAATGGCTTTCAAATAAATATATAGTATCTCTGCCGCCTTGACGGTGAGGATACGCACCCAGGTAAATGGGTTATCATTTCTGACGAAATTTTTAACAAACACTATGATCAATATCAGGAACACAGTACCGGTATTGTCACCATTGAGTCATTTTCCGATTCTCATCAAATGTTCTCGACAGCCGTCTGCTAAAACATTTTCAAAGTAAGACGAACTAAACTTCAGAATGTGTCTTAAAATATTGGAAACTTTAAATTTCTGGGTAAATTAAAATTTCCGTGACGCGACGAAAAAGTAAGAAAAGCTGTAACATGTTTTCCATTCTGCTGTGATATAATTGTGTCAGGTTGATTTTATTATTTCTATCAAATTTCGTGCGTTCAAATCGCAGCAGAAAAAAACTGATCAAGACAATAAGTTAACGGAAATTGCAAGGTTGAAATAATGCTAGTTTTCCTTACCGAATGGTTTCTGTTTTAAGCTATAATTATAAAAGTGGTAACCTTCTATTGACGCCAGTACATTAATCTTTTTATGAACTATTTTATTTACTCTTGAAAAACGGCCCAAATATTATAAAAAGACGTTTGACATAAATGTTGAAAAGCAGAAACAGAAATATTGCATCGAATACTCTTTCTGGCTATGCATTTTTTTTTTATATCTAATACATTAACAAGTAATTAAAATCATATTTCCAGCGATTCTAAATAATGGTCTGTCTAGCTGAGGTATTGTGTGCAACTATAAACTGACAAAGTTTGAGAGATGAAGTGATATGTCAACAAACGACTGAAAAAATAAAAAAGACACTGCCGTTGAGCGATTGTACTACACTAATCGAGTGTCGTATATTAGACTATAACAAACAGCTTTATGTCAAAGCTTGCTTAAAAAATATTAATGTTAACTACTGAAATATTCATCTTATTGAGTTTATGTCGTACGCTACTGTTAAAATAATCGTGAAAAAGTATTAATTCACTCTGAAGTTCAGTAACAAAAGTAAACTTTAAACGCTGTTTTCCAGCATTTGACGTATATAGTTTCAATGCAGCAGTTATTGTCAATTAACAATAACAAAATCTTGAAGTTCGCACATTTTGTCTATGAAATATCACTTTTTGGCACTTTTAAAAAAACACAAAATTATAAAAAGTAAAAATAATTTTCCATAAAAACAAAGCATATTTATAAATACATTTCAAGATTTAAAGTTTCCGAAATAAACTTCACGCTAGAAGTATCTGCATATTGCATGCATTTGACTTTTACTATGTTGCGACTTGTTTTGTCTGCAAAAAACAAACGTTTACTATATAGAACTTACTGACTAGTATTGTTCTCTTTTTCTGATCATAACATTTGCATATTCACAAAGGAATCTGCTCGAAATCGTTTCAGTTAAAACATAATAATAGCATTACTTAAAATGTTAGACAAGTGGTGATAAGGTGATAACCGAGGTGCTATCATACTTTGCTTTATAATCTGAAGTGTAATAGGGTTTAGTTTATTGACGAGATATATACTTATGGACAAAAGTCTTCTCCGGTACGGTTTTCCATAATATCTTTTGAAAGCGTGAAATCTAAACTCCACATCACTCTTCCGGTATGAGTTTAGTGTCAATGGAAAGAGGACATTCTATGCATACAATGAAAAAAGAATTTCATTATTTGAGCCACAACTGCGGGTAAAATAATGTGTTGATTATTGGCATGCAAAAAGTTCCAATCTTCCTACCGGACAAAACTTTGTCCATTAGCATATATATCAATGGTTATTATCGACTATTAAAGATAGTCAAGATACAGCGAGTTATTGCTTTAGCTGATATAATATCATCTTGATGTTTGAAGGAAGAGATGACATAAAGTCTGTTTCATAACAAAATATGACAGATCGACAGCAATGATTGCACAGTTAATTCTAATATTATTATCAACTTGCTAGTCACATGACATGTCAAATTATCGATAACGCACTGTACAATCAAATTATTTCAGTAGCCTTTTTGTATACCTGGACCATTTTTCTCAAGTTTATTTTTTTCGTTATGTGAATGAGTACAAATGTACCTCAATTTGCATAACGTGTTACAATATCTGAATTGAATCCGGAGGGCTTACAATTTTAACCAGTTTAAACAGACTGTCTCACTTTGCCATTGAAAACATTGAAATATTATACGATAACTACTGACAATTAGTTTCAGTTTATCAATGCAACGTACATGTACTTGACGTAACTTGTCTGTGTTATAAGGCTAATATGTGCCGATCCCTAGATATTTTATTCAGTTTTTCGAAAGAATTGTTTTGTTACTTTTCGAGCACATTTATCGAGCATGGACTTTCAATAAAAATGTAACAATTATCGTTAAAAAGTTCAAATGGCCCGATACACCTGTTTCGAAGAGTTTATATGATGGTGATTTTTGTACTTAAAAGGCCGACATGGATGTAATATAAGATGCTCGTCTTCACCCTGAACGTTAAACGATGCCTATAATATAAGGTCTGCATTAACGTATATATGATGCTCGTCTTTACTAATTTGAATATTGAACGATAAAACGATGCCGAATAATATAAGAAGGTCTGAATTAGCGTATATATGATGCTCATATGTATGATAAGGTAAGTAATTACGTAAATAAGAGGCCGAATTATATGAAAATTCGAAATAGATATGATGCTTGTCTTTATGACGAGGTAAACATTGTTGTATAATAATGTTGAATTACATGCGAATGTCGACGTATTTGAATATATGATCCTCTCTTTACACCAAGGTACAGACGTTGTTGTAACAATGATGCCGAATAATATGAAAAGGTCGGCATTAATTTTGTATTTGATGCGCGTCTGTTTGACGGTAAGCATTATTATAACAACAACGTTATCTTGAGTCTATAATCTATATCAACGCATTTTGTCAGGCATTAAGGGCTTGAGGTTTAACCCTACATCAAACAGATGACAGCTTCTTTTCACGTAAAAAAAAATAAAGATTATTTTCAATTCATTGAAAGACGATATAAAGTTTTTTTACAATATATCACGACGAATATGCTGCCATCATGTTGTATTTGAATAGATCAAGTATAATTAAATACTTGTAAAAACTGTAAGCTTGGGCTTAGCTACCCGTTTTAATGTAAATCACACATGTAGTTAGAAAAATATGGATATTTGCTTTAACTCGTATTTATATAGAAACTGTTAATATAGCCGAAATTAATCAATCATTTAGGAAAAGTTTTTCTCGTTTTTCATCGTCATTGAAAAAGGCCATTACACTGTACGAATGTAAAACTTTTGGGGTTGAATAAAGTATTCTTTGAAACGAATGCTAATAGCGACATCATCACCAATGAAGCTTTACGTGTATTCTGGGTTTTCTTAAACATGTTAAACGGACAATTAAGTATTGTATTATATGAGTGGCGTTGTATAAAACCCAGGTCATGGAAAATTTTTATATCCCCGCAAACGAAGTTTGCATTCGGTTGGTTGGTTGGTTGGGTGGTTGGGTGGTTGGTCTGTGGCACTAACTACATCAACAGTTTTCAAAATATCGACTTCAAACTTTAAAAATATGTTTGTGAGTAGATGTGCGCGACCTATATTTTTTCTCATGTGGATCAGTCCATTTTTGGAGGGGCGCATGATTCAACAAAATCTTGTGTCGCAAACTTATTCTACAGTTTTTAAGATACTGACTTGAAACTTTGTTTAAAATATTTGTTCGGCATGAAGTGTAGATGTGGCCGACATATTTTTCATATGGATAAGTCCATTTTTTGTACCAGACATGATTTAACACAATGATCATGTTATGCAAACTTCTACATTTTTCAAGATATTGACTAGAAACTTTTCTTAATCATATGTTGTGCATGAAGTGCGCATGTAAGCGATATATTTTTTATATTCAGTCCATTATTTTTTGGAGGGGAGCATTATTAAACAAAATCTTTAGACGCAAACTACTTCAAACTTTTAACATACGTTCGTGAGTAGATTGCATGACATATTTTTTCATGTGGATCAGTCCATTATTTTTTGAATGGGAGCATGATTCAACAAAACTTTGTGACGTCAACTTCTTTTACAGTTTTTTTTAAGATATTAACTTTAAACTTTAAACATATGTTTGTCATTAAATTAAGATGTGCGTGACATCTTTTTCGTGTGGATCTGTCCATTAGTTTTGCAAGGGACATGATTTAACACAAGCGTGTTATGCAAACTTCAACAGTTTTCAAGATGTCGACTTGAAGCTGAAATCATATGTTCTGCATGAAGTGCGCATTAAATTGACGTCTTTTTGTGGATCAGTCCATTATTTTTGTAGGGATTATTATTTAACAAAATCTTACAACGCAAACTACTTCTCCTGTTTTCAAAATATTGACTTGAAACTTAAACATATATTTGGCATGAACTATACATGTACAAGACATTGATTCCTTATGGATCAGTCCATTATTTTTTGGAGCGGAGCACTATTTAACAAAATCTTGTGATGCGAACTATGGGTACAGTTTTCAAGGTAATTGCGTCAACTTAAAAACTATGTTCGGCTTGAAGTGTAGATGAGAGTAACATATTTTTCATGAAGGTCAGTCCATATTTGTAGGGGAATGATTAACAAAATCTTGTGATGCGAAGCAATACATTTTCAAGATATTGACTTGAAACTGAAATCATGTGTTCAACATAAAGTGTCGATGTGGTAGACATATTTTTCTTCTGAATCAGTCCATTATTTTTTAAGGGGAGAACTATTGAATATTTTATTCATTATCAGGTACAAAGATGCAAACATTATTTCTGTATACTCTGACAAAGCAGTATTGAGGGGGTATTTATCACTTTCAGTGATAGCATTTAGTATAGTTTTAGATTGACAAATTTCGTTGGAATCAGATAGTTTATAAATGTAAAATATCTACCAATTCTGATAAATTATAACTGCTAGAAGGCAAAAGGGTATAAAATTAATCGGTTCCCCGTGTCATACAGTGATGATTACGTTTAGCGGGGTTATCTGATTAACCTATTTTGGATTGTTCCGGTTAGATCAATATATAGCTTAATTGGCATTGCATTGCTGCAACGTGTTCGCTCCCCAGTAGATGAAATATCATTTGAAATTCACAGTAATGCAAGTTGTGCAGTGTGGCGGCCGTAAAAAGTCTCCCCGTATATATAGTCAGTACTGTTATCTAAAACAGGTTTCCGGTGTCATGCATTGATGATTACGTTAATCGGGGTTTTGATGTTGTGCAGATAAGCTCAGTAGGTATCGTAATAAGCATTGCACGGCTAGGTGCTGTCGCCGTGCGGGTTCGCTTCCCAGTAGTGGCAATATCATTTTATAAAAAAAAACACGTTTTTTTTTATGCTTTTAACCGCGTTAAGAGATTAATAAGTGAAAGAAAGTGCAATTTATAGGCCTCGTAACACCTATAGTTGAATGTTCATCCGCTTTAGGAATCCATAACACAAAACTAAGACAAAAATAAGAAAAATGTGAAAGTTTGAAGCAAAGCTGCATTTCATTCTTGTGTTGTAAGCATTCATTACAATCCACATAATAACATTAGCGTTGTCTGAAACATTACACTATTGGAAATGTTAAACCTACAACGAAGCCAGCCTCGAAAACATGAATCTGTAAAAATTTATATGTTTGTATGCTCTTGCATGCAGCATTATCGAGTTGATGGTTAGGTTTGAGCTAATCCACCAAAACAACTTTTACCTGTTTGTTCATATTATAATCTGTTGGGGCAAGAGTGAGGTTGGTGCACCATAGAACCCTAGTCAAACTGGGCTGGAGGTTATAAAGCTGAGTTTGGAAACCAGTCTCAAATCTCAAGCATCTGATTGGCTGAAATGGCGACTGGTTGCCATTTCAGCCAATCAGATGCTTGAGATTTGAGACTGGTTTCCTTGCTCATTTTTATAATCCATGCTCGCTACTTCCCTCGCTTCTTTTCTGTTGTATGAATAGGCTGTGTCATCTGGGTGTTGCCCTTTCCGATATGCATATTTCATTTTTAAACTACTTATTGCCTAACCGGCAAGTTTTCATGCACTGAACCTTCGCAAACAGTCAAACTCCAAAATATACCGGATAATTGTCGGTTTTTAAATATCTTTATCATAAAGGTGGGTGCCGGCTTCAAACCTGGACTCGGTAGAAACTGCCTATTTGAAACGTTGAATTTTATGTACTGTACATCTAAGTTTTGATTTTAAATTCATTCTTGAGAGGAGTTGCTTTAACTCTAGTAAAATGGCGTATATAAAAATCCGAAATTTCCAGTGCATCACGTAAATGCTGTGTCATTTCTTTTCGGTGATAAATAGAATTGCCGAATGAGATTTGCTTTATTTAAATTTAGAAATAACACATACCTGTTCTGTTAATTTTAAAGAAATGTAAGCATTTACTTAAATATGAACATGCGATATTCAGTTCGACATAACTTAAAGAACAGTATGTTTTATTATAATATAATATTCACAAGAAGTTGCTACTATTATTGATTTTCTTGTGACTAAACACTTTAGAAGTATAATAATACTTTTTATATTCGGCGTATACGAGGGTGCAGTCTATAACAGTCATTTGGTTGTAAACGACTGACAAAAGTGATGTTAATTAAAATATTTGGATCAATAGAGACTTTGCGGTGTTTTAAATAATTTTTCTTTAATGAATAGAAAGGTAGTTTGGTATCGTATTTCAGCCACTTCTCAATCTGTCTTTTTAACTTGTTAAAATATTCGAATATTAAGCGTTTTTCATGTAATCAATAAATACTTTCTATTGACCCAAAGCGAGCATCGTGACATATTATATTATGCAGGATATGTATTTTCAAAATATATTTTAAGGGCATGATGTTTTGAATAGTGTTTGATGCGATTAACTTTAGATCATTTAAAACTCGAGCGAGGTTGTAAAAAATTCTATCAACGTTCAGATAGTCTCTTTGTCAGCGTAAAATTGTCCCACACTGTACACTTCATTTCCTTAAAAGGTAATATAAAAAACTCACCAGTCGTGTTCAAAAATATATACAATCAATTGCATGGGGAAACATCGAATATTGCCTGTATTGAATAAAGTTTATTTTTGCACATGGTTCTTATGATAGATACACGTTTTTTTCAATATGTCACGACCTGACGAGTCGCTTCATTTTTTGCCGGACACTTTTATGTTAGATTTGGTACATTCATTTATATACAAGGAATAATGTTTAACGTTCCCATTCTTACTTATTGTTACCCCTTATTGTTTTATATATATAATGATCATTTTCCAACTTATGTAAACCAAATAAACACTTTTCTGTTTAGTTCCGCCGATTGTTTCTCGTTTATTGAAACCCCATTCTTTTATCTGAGGACCATACGCCGCTGGACATGGAGTGGTATTAATCTAAAAATTAAGCATTGAAGGTTCCATGTTCACCTCAATATGCAAACCATCGTTTGAGATTGATCGTAATTGTACTGTTTATTGATGTAATTTAAAATAGTTTTGCGCACAACACGGGGCTAGGGACGTGGACAATAATACACATTTCCATTACTGTCCATGAACATGCTCAATCAAACGGAACCTGCAATATTTTTATATGTGTCGTGTTCGTTTACTTTTAAAATTCTCTTTTCATCTTTTTAAATAGGAATTTGGCACTTTTACCCGTTTATTCCAAACTTCCTGCCATTGTGTTCTTGCTGATTAAACTTCATCGCAGGTCCTACCAATACTACCGAATGCCTTCACAATTCGCTTGTCAATACAGTTAGATTCTTTATAGATTTATGTTTTCGCTGTGCGTTTTTTATTATGCATACAGCGTATTCGACTTGACGAATGATTGTCATCAAATGGCAAATCGTTCTTATTTGTTGATACGAGAAGCAGTCCTTAGGTTGGTGCACCTAAAAACCTGTGCCCAAGGTTATAAAACTGAGCATGGAAACCAGTCTCAAGCCAGTCGCCATTTCAGCCAATCAGATGCTTGAGATTTGAAATTGGTTTCCAAACTCAGTTTTATAACCTTGGGACCTGGTTGTGAACGTGCCAACATGATCTGCCATTGACAGTGAAAGTTCTTTCGCGATAAACGCTCAGGTTCCCTTTTTTGGAAATTGTTTGTATTGTCTTTTAGAATATTATAAAGACATTCTTTCTCTTTTCGTTTCTTATTTTTGGGTGTCTGATGTGTGTTGAGAGGCGGTGTTTTAACAAATGTAGCAATATTAAACCCAGCCTCTGATATAAACGTTTCACCTTTAAACTGAATTATGGATGTGTAAAACACATTATTTATTTTAACAAAACATGGTCATTTTCCTTGTAACGTTTTTCCCCGAAAGAAAGAATTTTGCAAGAATTTTACGTATTCCATATTACGAACATATTCTGTATATATGTGTAGTAAGTAAATAGTAATTGTGTTTTACTTATTGAGTTTTGAGATTTTTAATATGCTTAAGTTAAATCGTGTATTCATTTGTCAAACCTATAGTTTAAAAATATAAGCATGTTTTTTTTCATATTGTATTGCTTTTGTCAACATCTATCAAAACCAACACATTCACCAAATTATATTGGTAGGAACAAACATGGTGATGAAACTTTAGCAATCATCATAAAACTTTAAATAAATCAAAATATTTATTATTACCTAATTTTCCATTATTATATCCAGTTTAAGTTCCAATTTAACTTCCAGAATATATTCACATATTATGTCATTGGACAAGTGTTTGCCAGTTACTTATGCATATTACATGATCCTCTTAAATACAATTATCACGGTTTTTAAACCCACTTTATCAAGATATAATAACCCCTAAATTTGAATATTAAAATTAACCAACCGACTGTTAAACGTCAGTAATCGATAAAATATTTTTTATCTGTCAAATTTGTAAACGCGCTATAACGAGGACAAAAAGTTGTAAAATTTAAATTGTTAATAATTCAAATTATCAAGAGTGTTACAGTCTTTGTTTAAAATATCAAACACTTTGCGCTGGTCTTTGATTAATTCTGAGCTTGCACATTATGTTATTTGTTAAAGAATAATTAACGTAAATATCAATGAAACGTGATGTGCAGATAGTCTATTGAAAATAAATTGACAAAATTAGTTGAAATATAACATGAATACCAAATTAAAATTACCGGGCACTTAATTAGCTACTGTGTGCGGAATGAACTAATTGTGTTTGGTAAAAAGTGAAATATGCATAATCACACGATCCCGAAACTCAGCATCCCAACGCAGTTAGTGAAACAAAAAGAGAGAGAGTGAGAGATAATCGCCTTGGAACGGTAAGTGGCAAAGCCATTTTTTTGCAATGGGGGTTTAAATTAAGTTCCAAGGTTAACCAATCTAACACTTGCCCGAACAGGTTCTCATAGGAACAAATAAGTACAAGTTGTCTTGGTGAATTTACTCTAACACACCCATCAACTCGAACCTGCAGTAAATACTTAATAATATAAATGGTCATATACTTATATTATGTTATTCCAAGTTTGGAAAATAATAATTAAATTTAAATACTGGCAGTCAAGTCAGTTACGTTTCATTCTTGTTACTGATTTTATATGAATGCATTATTTGAATAATCGTCGTCTGATTATATATCTAAGAAAATTTACAAATCTGTTTACATTATAATAAAATTATATAAAAACACACTTAGCAAGACACACATTGATCGTCACTAAATATTCTTAAGGTAATGTTTCAAATCATTTTAAGGGATTAAACGTCCAAAGATCTTCAATTTGCCTTGAACGTGTGTGTCTTCCTTTACAATTACAATAACAAGTCACACTAGATCTACTTGTGCATATTCATTTTAATGCTATTTTATCTATCAGCGAACCCTAAAAGTATGATAAAAGCAAGGGTTACTCAAACTTTTTTTATAAATGACAGACTGTATGAAAAAATGTTTAATACTATAAGATAAAGAAAAATGACCATGAAGTTGAAAAAAACAAACAATAAAAAACATTTTTCTTATTGTTTTTCAAGTTGATAATTATAATATTTAACAATATTTTCTAAACTATTTACGTGTGTAAATGTCTTATAGTGCTTAACCAAAAGACTATATGTTGGCAGTTAACAGGAATTACAAATACTGACCATTAACAATGCTTCTCTATACCGAGCCTGCAATATTTTCATATTTGTCGCGTTCAATCACTTTCACATTAATTTTATGTTTGCATTGCTTCTTAATAAAAACATATGTTGATAATGTCTTTCAGCACGAATTGGAATAATTGCAAGCAACCTGTGCAAAAGAAAAAACGTAAAACGCCCAGAATACGAGTAAAGGTAAACAAATAATATGTTGTCGTGGTTTGAATGCCAACTAAATGTTACTACCTTTTTTAATCATTTTTGTTAGACCTGTTTTACTCTACCCACGATATACAAGCAAGTTACATGGCATCAGGTCCCAAGGTTATAAAGCTGAGCATGGAAACCATTCTCCAATCTTGGTTTCCAATCTCAGCTTTATAACCTTCAGTCCTGTCCTAATGAAGCATGATCAGACTTTAATTGTTCTCTTTATCGTCAATTGTTTGTAGTGTCTAATTTGAAATTGACTCTCTTATAAACCCATGCTCTCTTTGCCTCCCGACTTTTTGGCAGCATGGGAAGGCTGTTATTTTTCTAGTTGTGACTATTCCTGATATGTTTATTTTATTTTTTAAAGCAGGTCTTGTTATTTATTTATACTCTTCTTATCTCCGTAATATGAGATATCCTGAAATTTATAACTGGAATATGTTAAAATTTAATGTTATTATTTCTAAATTGAAGTATAAATTTACAGTTTTAGTTTTTTTTATACTTTTTCTTGCTATAAACGCAGAAAAAAAAAGAAAAAAAAATACTGACATTTAATAAACATGAATAAGTATGAGATACATATGTTAGATCTGCATATTCCCACTTTCCCATAAAACGGAAGGCTAAAAGACCAGTCTGATGATTCAGAAAATGAGAAAAAATGCACAGATAAGTTTCAAACATATTCAATTCATTTAGGTACGCTCAAGGTGGGGTAACGTTTAATGTGTGAGAACTTAATTTGTGGTGAAATGTTACGACAAAATGAATTTCGTTCAGAGATTTTAAGAGATGATATTGTATATCGCGTTTCTTCATTCAAGGTTACAAATGCATTTTCGGCTTATCTTATCGGCAAACATAACTACCTGATCAATTTAATAAACTGATCTTTTTAATAAATGTGGCGACAGCCATCGGTCGTATTTGAACGTTTATTAATTTATTTATTAATAATTCATTTTATCGGTATTTTAACATGACTGTTCGAAGAATATCTAGAGCTTTTATATATTAGACGTTTTAGGTACAGCTTTGCATGCAACCTCGTTATATTCTATACGAAGTATATGTGCAACATCTACATTTAAAAGTTTTCAATGTGTGTAGACCTATTAACGAATCCATAACTCAAACATCTATTTTAATCAAACTATGGCATTTTTTCAAGTAAGAGAATAATGCTAATGTTGGGATGCAAGTTGTTGTACAAGTTCACATAAATTTGACAAATGTTGAGCTAAGCTCATAAAAAGTTATCAAACTCTGTAAAATGCGAAGTTACAAAAACAAAGATGTTTGGTGAAAGTATCTAGCTTTATGCGAAAGAACCAAAACTTCTTACGCCCAGCCAATTGGCAGTAGCCTGCATACTGCTTACTTCCAGTTCAGTTGCATATTATTCACTCTCAGTGCAAGTGTGAGGTTAGTGCACTCTAGAATCTGGTTCTAACCACCCAGTGGCACATTGTTTTGCCCATGATCGTTCCAAGGCGGTAACCCCTCGTGTTCGCCTTTTCGTTATTTGTTTTTGGCATCTATAAAAATATAAATTGTTCATTGAAAAACCATGCTCTTTTTTCTCTCTACTTGTTGGCTGTGTGGGGAGTCTTCTTGATGTCGTCATTCCTCATATACATGTTTCAGCTTTTCTAGGAGGCTTGTGTGTTCGAGTTCATTATCAAGAAACGAGTATATATTTTCCCGAAAAAAATGGACACGTTAAAGACTGGCGCATCAAAGGACCAAGTTTATGCTCTAGTGTTAAGTTTGTTTTGCGACCAAATTATTATATGCCTTAGAGTTTTAATATCTACTATCTTATGTTTTGATTGACCGTTTTATAACAGCATCACGTATTTGTGACTGTGTTAAATTTTAATTTGTTCTTTCAAAAAAGGTAAAACATATGAAGCACATAAAATGGGTAACAAAGTGACGCATTTAAGTTTTCAGGAGTGTTAACAGTTTTCAGAAAATTGCAAGTACCTCCATTTTAAACATTATTTTACGAAATGTCTAGATTTCACGCGCGTGATTTAGAGCGTAATGCTAGATTTATGAATTTGCTATGTCATACTTCTTTTTTTCTTATAAGGAAGCTATTAAATGTGCGCAGAGAAGACCGTGCTCGGTTCTGTCAAAGTGTCCTTTGTAGTTTCAATTACATGGCAGTTTAATTATCAATTCAGTATTTTATTTTCCTCTCCAGTATTAAGTTATTTGCACATAAATACTAAAACATGTTAAAAAAGTCCAGTGTTAAGCGCTATCAGGAAGACACATCACAGCAATTTGATATATTAATTGATGTCACTTTAAACAAAGGAGACATATAGGTTCACTGGGTTGGTGCTATACGTGTGCTGTTTAAACTTTATTTTGTATACGTAGCATATGCCACAGTAATTAACTACTTACTAACTTATTAATTGCTTACTTACTTACTTGCTTACTTACTTACTTACTTACTTTAGTAACTTGCTTGCTTGCTTCCTTCCTTACTTACTTGCTTGCTTGCTGACTTGCTTGCTGGCTGGCTGGCTGGCTTGCTGGCCGGCTGGCTAGATTGCTTGCTTGCTTCATTCCTTCCTTTCTTACTCGCTTACTTACTTACTTACTTCCTTCCTTGCTTACTCGCTTACTCACTAACTTACTTACTTACTCACTTACTTACTTACTTACTTACTTACTTACTTACTTACTTCCTTGCTTACTCGCTTGCTTACTCACTCACTCACTCACTCACTCACTCACTCACTCACTCACTCACTCACTCACTCACTCACTCACTCACTCACTCACTCACTCACTCACTCACTCACTCACTCACTCACTCACTCACTCACTCACTCACTCACTCACTCACTCACTCACTCACTCACTCACTCACTCACTCACTCACTCACTCACTCACTCACTCACTCACTCACTCACTCACTCACTCACTCACTCACTCACTCACTCACTCACTCACTCACTCACTCACTCACTCACTTTACTTACTTATTTTTTAATTCGATTGAAAATCGTTCTAACAGTCTCATAACAAAGGCGAGTGCTTGTCATTTGTCACTGTTTGACCCACTGGCTATTACTACTTAATCTCGTTGCAGTTGTGATTTTTTTTAATAACTGATGTAAAAACTTATCAGTTAGCTTACATTTAGAGTAACAATGTAAACAATATTATTTATCTTGTTTGCTAGCTTTCTCATTTCCCATTTCATCTATTTAAATATCACAGTGTTGTTTTTGTGTCGTGTGCCCATTCTAAAAATCTACATGTTCATTCGATCAGTGCTGTTATCAACATAAATATATTTGTTAATACATTGAGAAGCGCTCAATCAGGGGCTATGATGCGCTGACAGTAAAACGAAATTCAAGTACCGCTCATGATCAGGTCAATTAAACCGAATCTGTTACACTTTGATATGTGTCATGTTCGGTGCCTTTCAAAGTTCCTTTTTCATTTATTTGTAATACCATAAACATATTGGTTTGGAATTCGGAAAATAGCGTCAGAGTTTCCAGTCGCGATGCAGATGTTAACGCTTTTTCTCCTATCAGGAGTTACATATTTGATTAAAGATAAAGCGTTTTGTCATCAATCTCTAGGAAATGTTTGAGACAGCTTCACTAAATTCTGAATCATTTATTTCCGGTTCATATTATATATGTGCCAGGCGCAAAAGAGACATGCAATCGTTGAACATTGTTTAGCAATGTTGCCCCAATAACCCGGCGAAGTTCGACCTTTCAACACGTACGCAGTGACCTAAACTTTAGTCTATTAAGTAACGAACACTATACTGATTTAGAGAAAAATGGGTCTTTTTATAGTATTAAAACAATGCGGAACAAAATATTTGATACCTCAATATGTCCATTCAAAAGGAACTGCAGGCGTGGATTTGACAAAATTGATAATATTGTTTTTCGTTAATCTAGCGTTAAAATCTATATTTAAAGCTTGAAGCTCACTTCGACCTGACCTTTATATTCTGGGTAGCGGCACACATCCGTCATATATTTTCAGTATTCACGTACTAAACAAAATGTTTAAATAAATAAAGTGGCAATATAAGTATTGATTACGCAGTTATTGAGAAAGCTCGATGTGTTCCTGTAGTTCTTGCCATCGTGCTCTAGCTTATCAGGAATAAAGCGGTAAAGATTATGGGTTTATATTTTTGTCCTTACAACACATATTCATCCGACTTTCACATTTACCCCTAATCACTGGATGTAAAGCCGAAAGCATCAAAGGAACATTGGCTTTTATTCCTTACAGGTATCCGTTTATACGCCTGGGTGGAGAGAAGCAATTAAGACTTAATTTATTGATCAAGGAAATTAGCTGCCAGCCTGGGGCTTGAACCTGAGACCCTTCTATCCCCAGACGAGAGCTATAACACAGGACTACTGCTGCCTTTAAGCTGATATTACTGCAGGTGTTGTGGTCTCTGTAGAGTCATTGAGTAGCGCTCAGCTTCTTACAACTTATTAAATTGATTTTCGGATCTGGTCCCTTTGTAAACCCAATACCTTATTTTTATTTCCACATTTCGGCTTTGTGTGAAAGCTTTATCGTCTGAATATGGTCATTCCTGATTGCATATTTTATTTTTATGTTTTAATTAAATTATATGTTTGACATAATGGTGGGTTGGTGGATCTTTTACACCAAAAAAACTCGTTCATCTTCGTTCTGTTGGGGCAGTTATGAGATTGGTGCGCCTTATGATGTCCGACAGAGTTATTGAAACTTTTCTATGAAAATGCTCAATCTCAAGTTTTCAGTGTATTTTCAATAATCTTTAAATCAGAGGTAACTATATCAGTACAAAAAAAACCATTACCGATGTCATGCAGTTATAGTTACGCATATTAGGGCTATCCGATCAACCTTTTTTGGGGTTGTCCCGGTTAGCTCTGTTGGTTTCGTCGCCGGAATTGCAGGGCTAGGCGCTGTCGCCGTGACGGTGCGGGTTCGCTCCCAGCTAGAGGCACTTTCATTTTTTTGTAGTTAAACAGCGTATGTCTAGTTTGCTTGTTGTATAAATAAACTATTTTTATTCAGTACACTTGAACTTAGGTTCAGCAGCCAACAAAGCTGTCTAAGGATCTGAGTGATTGCCTGCAAAGTATAACAATAGTTTTATAGACTAATGTTATTTAACCAATGCTAAAAAGCATTCGATTACTCTTTTCTTTTAAAAAGATATGTGCCACACTTCGGTATAGAATTTTGAAAACTATAAATTATCCTTTGTTTCGTCTTTAGAATTAATTTTTATATATACGAAAAATATGATTGTAAAATAATGTATTTTTATAAAAAGAAAGAGATTGTTCAGTATTTATTTTTATTTGTGCAGGTGTTTGCATTCTCGTATGCAGTATACACTTCAGCTAACATTTCAATTATGTAATTTCCTTTGAAGACAATTTAAGGAGATTATATTACCTCCTTCTAGCACTTAATGGCATCTTTTCATCAGAAGTATTCATACGTGTAAATACTTTTTAACTTCCTTCTGTACTTCGACAAGCTCAGCGACGAACATTCAGGCATGGTGTCCTTATTACAGTATTAATTTTCTTGTCCAGACAATGTAGACAGTTCAATTCTTCCATCTCTCAAACGCAACAATATTTTTATTTCAATATCTTTAAATCATAACAAACTCTGCTTTGGGATGAAACTTAAGTTAACTCCCGATAGAATGTGTGTCTTTGTTAAAAGAAGAATATTCAAAGGGTTCAGTCTGGTCGATTTTTTACGTATTTTCAGATTCTGAACCATTATATTAAACAGCATTGGTTAAATTTGTTTACTTGCAATGGGAAGTCTTAGTTTTCACGTTTTCGTTTAATTGGCTTTTGGTTTTCAACACGGCATAACAAAAAAGGATCAAGAAAAGAAGATATTTGATTATGTATGACCTGACCAATAATCAATATATTTTAAGTATGAACGGATATCGAAGGAAGGAGAACAGGTGCACATTTTTGTTGTTCTATCTCCATTATTCATGTTTTCGTCTCAACGTGTAAAAGTTTAAATGGCCGATAAGTTGTGTACTACATCATAGCTAGAGCCATACAATATTATTATTATTACTATTATTATTATTATTATTATTATTATTATTATTATTATTATTATTATTATTATTATTATTATTATTATATTGTTATTTTACTGTACTGATTATGGATAAGTAGAGAGTCACGTGATATTGTTCCACATAAGCACTTATAACCTTATTGCATATATGGGAGAGGTCAATGTTATTCCATCGAGTAATTCTCGTAAAGGCAACAGTCCAATATTTTATTTGTCCATGTAAAACTGTTTGCTTGCTGATGAATGATAATCGACAATCATTCTCTCTGTCACGTGACATACGTGACATTAACATTCCATATTATGAATGGGCAGCTTAAGGGCATACCACACTCCTCCCAAGCACCTTTATCGATAAAAAGAAAATTATCAAAATCTCAATAACGGCAAAATGCCATTAAATGAAACATTTCACAAATGAATGTTACTAAAGTCTCTTTATTTTGCATAAGACACGTTAGAACAGTAAAGAAAAATAGCGAGATCTAAAATTCCCTCAACTAGCTTTCTTATTTACCTTTCTACCGCGTTACACAGACGGTCGGTGCCCAGTCGGTTGTTTTATTTTAAGTTAGTCGCTGTTTTGATCGGTTGTCATGCGTTATTTTATTTCTGGTTTTCTGTGTAACCAGCCGTCGGTGATTGACAAGTGTTCATAGGTTAAACAGATATTTCATGGGGTGCTGGTAAACATTCATTCTCATCTTTTTTGTTCTATCGGTGGTAAGTGTTAGTTGATCGGTTGCTTATCGGTGGCCCATCGGATATGTCGTTTGTAGACAGGTTGTCGATCGGTGAAATCGGTTGTAGACAGGTTGTCGATCGGTGATGATCGGTTGTAGACAAGTTGTCGATCGGTTATTTGTATAATATTTTCACCGATCGAGAATTTTAAACATGTCTAAAAGTCCCGATCGGTTATTTTTCACCGACGAAGCTCATCTTTCCCCCAATAACAATTGATAGGTGACAAACAGGTGACCAATAGTTGATATCGGTGGTAAATCTGTTGTCATCGGTTCACTCCATTATTTTGTTAAAAAACCTACCGATCAATCACCGATGTCTCTGTGTAACTGGGGTTTTACTGTATGCAAAATAAAGATACATTAGTGACGTTCGTTTGTGCAAAGTTTCACTGAACGGCATTTTGCCATTATTGAGACTTTCGTTTTATCGATAAACGTGCTTTGGAAGAGCGTGATAAGCCCTTAACTTACAAATGAATTAGTATTGGGAAACAGTATCTTGTAAACGTGCAATAAGTGAACCTGTTAAAACTAACTATCGCGTCAATGATTTACAACAATGAAATAAAATGCGATAATTGCTGATAATTATTTTCGATTTGTCAATGCTAAATGTATTACTAACCTTGAAATTATTTGAGGGTTTATTTCGGTCAATCCCGAAATTCATGAAATTGCTTTCAGAAAGATTTCTTTTGTTACTTCTTAAGAGGTCGCAAACATTGCAAATGGCGAAAACTGGCTAAAATTTCAAAAATGAATTTTGGGGGAAATACTTATTGCCACCTAGATTTTAGTAAAGAAATGTATATAGCTATAGATGTAGTTAATGTTTGCAAGCTCAATTAACTCTGAAATTCATGGACAATATACCAAAGCAACTCATATCTGAAATACGTATATGCTAGTCTACAATGTTTAGTGCCAATCTAAAAAATGTTAGTGTTTTCAAGAAATTAAAAAAATCTTACTTCCTGGTTCAAATGAAAGTATATTGTTATAGATTTCTACTTTCGTTTTGAACCAGGAAGTAAGTTTTCCTTTAATTTCTTTAAAACCCTAACACTATTTTGACAAATCGGCACTAAACATTGTAGACCAGCATATACTTATTTCAGGTTTGAGTTGGTTTGGTATATTGTCCATGAATTTCGGAGTTCTCATGCAAAAGGTTTTTCTTTTGTTTTAGTATGTGCTTGATAATTAGAACATGAATTAGACTAAATTGAGCTTGTAGAAGTTAACTACATCCTTAGCTTAATACATTTCTTTACTAGAATCTAGGTGGCAATAAGTATTTTTCCCAAAATTCATTTTTTGAAATTTTAGCCTGTTTTCGCCATTTGCAATGTTTGCGACGCCTTAAGCATATTTTAACATGGAAAAAAGAGAAGTGTTTCAACGTTTAGATACCCCCGGTGATAAAAAATAGGTCGGTTGGTAGGTGGTTTGAAAAATAAGGAAATGTTTACATTAGTGACATGGAATGTATGGCTGTGCAGTTGCATGTATTACAATTATCTATATAAAATTCACCCGCCCCGTCGCACTGATATTGAACCAACAATATAAAGCGATTACACTGAGATAAGTCACATAAAATAAAACTTATAGTGCGCGAAAAGGGAAAAGGTACCTTCGGACAATCGACGTCAATCCTTGAAATGTCCTCAAAAAGTTAAGTAGGCGATATTAATTAATATGCATTTCGCGATAAAAATACAATTTTAGTGTCAAAATGTTTAACCAAAAGACTGTTCACTTATCAGAAAATAATAGGTAGTTGCAAGTTTTTTCTAAATATAGTAACAACTAAAATGTCACAAAATATGACCGAAGGTACCTTTTCCTGTGGCGTGCCCCAAATGGTAAATGGTGATGATGAGAACGACGGTATGGAGAAAACATGTCGAAATTATACACGGTCGAAACTCTCCTTGCCAAAGTCGAAACTTCGGTTGTCACAATATAATTGTAGTGTCCCGACGAAATTGTTTTTAAATATAGTACAATAGCTTAAATCGGCTTACATATATATAAATCAATTTTCATCTTGAATTCGATTTAAGGAAGTCTATAATAGTCTTTGCTATGTCATCGGAAGAACAGAAAATGATGAAAATGCAGTTCAAAAACCCTTGGTACAAATAAAAAAAATATTTTGATGTTTTTTATTGTTGTGTTTTTGTGATTGAATGTTTAAAGAATTTTAAGAAATTTGAGATCTTGCTTATTTTCTTTTTTTGTTCTAAAACTTCTTCTCACATGTATATAATAATGTGTATCGATTACATTATTTGTAAGTGTTTTTTGCCGTTGGAGAGATTTTGGTAATTTTCGTTTGTATAAATGATTGTGCAATGACAACTTTACACAGCCGTTTGATCGAATTCGAGCTGAAACTTGCTTGGGTGTACATCGTTGCAAAATTAAAACCCATCGGTTTCAATTTGTTTTAAATTACATCAGATAAGTCGGAGTTTTCATATTACCTGCATTTAGTCTAGATTCTGAAGCTGAAAATTTTGTCGAGGTAGGGCCGACAAGATATACTTTTTATTTCTCGATTTTATTGAAGTTTATGGTATGTCTCAATGAAATAAGGTGGCCTGCAAAAATTATTTTATTGCGAACCATGAAAAAATAAGGGAGATAACTCTGATATAGAATTATAAGTTAACTTTAAAATATTTAGATATAATGACGAGTTGCATTGATTTCAGTCCAAATTTTAGTATCATCATAAGATTTTATATGATCTAGCAACCATTATTTATTTAATATGTATTATTAGCGCTTAATATTGGACTAATATCTATTTTAAGACATTTTTGTTGGTAAAATATACAAAGAAAACACAACTATTTATGATTTTCCATATTTTATGAGTTAAGAAAATTATCTGTTCATATTAGTTGTAAATCTATATACAAATACTTCACATAACACTTCTAAACATTAATTTAGATGTTTTAGAAGACATTTTATGATGAAGAATATGCGTTATTAATGATAAAACCTTAACATTGTGTATACAATTACCCACACCATTATAGCAAGTATTCTTTTAATAAAACCTTAAATGGATAATCAACACATTTTATGTTAGTTTATTTTGTTACTTACTATGTATATAGAGTATGATCTGCTTCAGTTAAAGAAGCAAACCTGAAAGGAAATGCTTTGTAAAACTCCAAATGATGGGAGTTAATTCAATAAAATATAATAATATGATAATTTGGTGACACATTTTGTCGAAGTTCAGATGTATCCAATAGATTTGCGTTTAGTGTTTATTGTTACTTTACCCGTTTTAATGTCTTCTACTACTTGGAAGTAATCCCCCATACTCATAAAAAGGCACTTCTTTAACAACAGCATCAACACATTTGTATTCTAATATGATTTTAACATCCTCACAAGTTAAGCAAATCAGAGTGCCTGTTGTATTTCTTGTACAGTCACATAATGACGTATAACAGCATAACGGTAAATTGGCCAGTCCATTAACTGAATACAGATGGTAACTAGTTTCTTGAAAAAAAAGTGAAGTAATAAAACATTAGATAAAGATTACTGTTATTTTGAAACATGTTTTTCAGGAAGCTTTTTCAGATGTTTTGTCTTATAAGATTAGTTAACGTTTACTAAATTATAGGAAAATTGCGGGTATGTATCTTTAAATAATGAAATACAATGAAATCTTGCAAACTTAACTTCTTTTCCTTCAGGACAGTGTTTCCAACTTCATTACGCATGGTTGCATTGACAAATGATAAGTTCCCAAATTGAGTTTTGCACTAATCTTAGAATAATGCTGGGTAATTTTCTTCATATTTAAATGTGCCGCAACATTTAGGAAGCCAGGTATAACCTTATAAAAGTCTATACACTGTTCTCACCTCATCATGCGTAAACAGAAGGGTCTTGACATATTCAGTATACAATCAAGTTTAAGTACAATCTTGTTGGTTGTAAGAACAACATAATATTGTATTGCCTTTAAATGTTTTCATTTTAAAAATATTTCTTTGAAATAGAATGGCACATTTTGAAATTTCTAGCATAAACTAGTAAAAAAAGAGTAAAATCCCAAATATCGTAAAGCTTTTAAGGATAGTAAGTAAAGTACTTAAAATATATACAGTCTTCCTGTATATGTCAAAATATACATGTATATATTGCTTGAGCTTAGAGAAATAGGACTGCTTATGTAAAATGGAGAAACAGTCACTTCTGGATGTTAGCATTGCCCAAATATAGAACGAGGGACTCTTGTAAACGCTAGCAGAGTCATTATAATGACACGATCTTGTTTCCTACACCACAGAATAGTGTAAGCACCTTCTTGACGCCAGATAAATTGCCATGAGACGAATGGTAACACTATCCAGATGTTTTAGAAAGATTACTACCCAGTTCTATATTATAGCAACCGCTTTCTAAGATAGGTCAAAACATATTCCAAAAGTTCTTCTTAGTGTAGACTTTTAGAAAAGAAAACAAAACTATTTCATTAATTAGGCAATTATACTCTTTCTTAAGCATGTTAAGTCTAACTAGAGATATATCCATATGACAGAGACGCCCTTTCCCCCCACCCTCAGTTGTCATTGTGAAACATGCCAATATTGTGGTCAAAGTACAAAAGAAAAAAAAAACAGATGAATTTGCAGTTCACAATATATAATATGAGTGCAGTTTGATGGTCAACATGCCTGTAAAGTTTCACGACTGTGACTGATATTTTTGTAATTACCTACGACACAAGATTACACACTGAATGCCTTATATTGAAATGGGGCCATAACTCTGGTCTTAACAGGCTTGGCAAAAAAAAACGAAACCCCAGGTGCACAACTACACATGATGGTCAACATGTCTGTAAAGTTTCATGACTGCAACTCTTATACTTTTGAAATTACATATGACTCAAGATTACATGCTGAATGAATTATATTGAAATGCATAAGGTACCATAACTCTAGTCTTAACAGGCGTGTCCCAAAACAAAACCCAGGTGCACAACTACACATATGATGGCCAACATACCTGTTAAGTTTCATGATTGCTCGCTCTCATACTTTTTGAGTTATGTGTGACACAGGTTTCGTAAGTACGGAGGGACGGATCGACAAGGGCATCCTATAAGGCCCCTCCACTTTCAGAGTGGGGGCAAAAAAGGATGCAGGATCCAAGAATTAGAATAAGGTAATACGAAGGAATCTGGACCCTTTGTTCTGATGACAATGATTTCCTTTACTAGGATCCTCAACCCTATTATTAGAGTTAGCTATAGCAATGAGTAGGCTACTTGTATTATTTAAAGGATGATATCTTTCAGACCCAGGCCCTCACTCCATTACAAGGGTAGTGCTGGTATCCAGAATTGACTGCAACAAATTGACAGGAGCTGAAATAAGTTTAAAATACTGTTATCAACTACAAGCTGATAGTATAACCATAGAATCTATTATTTTCACATCTCTATTCCTCAGTTTTTGGTCCCTGGCCAATGTTTGGTTTATGAATACTTTTCTGTTTGGTCTACTATGCTATTCTAGATGCAGTCCTACCCAAAGAAGGGAGTATATGTACTACCATGCATGGCTTAATATTGCCTTTCGGTCAATTTCAAAGAAAGTTGTAAAACCAACTTGCTACTTCAACATTTCTATTCAGGCTCAGAAGGGGTTAAGCATTTTTTTCTAAGACTGAAACTTTCCTTTCATGAAAACTAAGCCCATATTTGAAGCAAAGCGACTGTTGAGACAATAACTGGTAGCATATCACATAGTCTCCATGAGTTCCCTAAACCATGTTTCAAGCTAAGTATTATTAAAACCAATTCCATGTGAATGAAAATTGATTCATTGTTTCAAGAAAAAAAAGAATGATCAAGATTAAGCTGTAATAATTAAACATAACAAACCATAGATCTGAAGGTTTTTTTTTTGTTTTTCACCTATTGTAATACTCTAAAGACTCCTCAGACTGTCCAAATGGAACCATCAATATTTATTGGAAGCAATACCCGTAGATGGACCCAGACCTTACTCTTAGAACAGCACTGACGTTCAGAAGCTTGAAAATTATGTCAAGGGCAAGTGCGAGTATGTCTGACTATAGTTTAAGTGTAGCACTAGCCACAAGCATATTGATCAATAGCCATAACAAACATGTATTAAAGACTCCCTTGTGCTATTTCGAATGAGCTCTAAAGCGAAAGCAGTCAATAGTACACTATAAAAAATATTAGTTTGGTAATCTCAAAAATAATCTTTAAACCAAATGTTTACTAAAAAATTTTAGTTTGATGTCGTCATATCACTTCTTATTTACTTGTATTTGTCTTTGATATAGATTCTTTTTTAATTTCATCTGCATTGATTGCACTTAGAAAGTAGAAACATAAATGTGTTTAACACACATATTGTTTAACTCAACATATACGAATGATTTAATAGAATGATTTATAAAAAAAACTTGTTTCTTGTACATCTAATAAAGAACAAGATTGTCAAACTGCTACAAAACCGTCAGAGAGCAGAAATTGTTTATTTGTTTAAGTTTTGGCAATTAAAGGCCCAAAACTCCTCGGTGTCTTTGCTAATGTAATCTTGCTTGTAACCATACTTAGCTGAGCTGTTATTGTCCCCTTCAACAGTCCTACAAATTTTAGAGATACTAAATATAGGTATTGTTAGGTATGGATGTAACTTGTCAAATATTTCCAAATGAAGGGCATAACTCAAGAGTGATAAGAGCAATCTGACTGGTTATCAAACTTGTATAAGACATTTTATGTACATATATGGTCTAAGTTTGATGTAGATTATCATTTTAATTAAAAAACCATCCATTGCTCATTTGATTTTAAAAAATGCAATGGAATATCAATGACTCCAACGCCATTGCTGTGATCTACAATATTTTGTTTAGATTTAAGACATTTTATGCCCACAGCATTCTGAAAAACTGGGGCCTTGGACAGTCCTAATTTGGTTAAAAACAGCCATTAGAGGACACTATCTAGTGTGTTCAAAGCCATCTGCCAGTCATTGAACCGGATATGTTTACCTTAAACATTCCAAGCAAGTTTGTTGAAGATTGCACAAAAGAGTTAAAATGTGGAGGAGTTAAACCATCAGATTGCTTCAGTCACTCTAGTTATTGCACTTTAATTACTAATTTGGTCAGAATTAGTAATTAAAGGGCAATAACTCTAGTCTGACTGAAGTAGTCTGACAGGTTATTAAATATATTACTGTCGTAATCATTCAAACCAAGTTTGGCGAATACCAAATAAGTATTATTGCCATGAGAGAGTTTTGTGGACGTTTCCTGCCACCGTTGAGTGCGTAATACGTCGTGTTTGTCTGGCTTGTAATAAATGTCTTGATCTCAAGTATGAAATTAAATGTATATAATTATTATTTAACTGTGTCTGTCCGTGAAAGCTGGAAGACTTAGAGGGGTTTGTATGCGAAGGCCGCCATTTTGTGTTTAAAGAATGATGCTGATCGTTATGAGATGAACTCGGTGACGTTAGTCTGTCCAAGAAGGCTGATATTGCTGTCTACAGGACGATGGTTTGTCTGTTTAATCAAACATTTTCAAGTCAATGAGCTTGTTCAGTTAAAGAAGGAAGTCTAGTTTCCTATATGCTCATTCATGTGAGGTTAGAAATCGTTACCAAAATGATGTTGGTCCGCTTTAGATGGACGACATTCTTGTATATATGTATTCTTGTTTGGTAGTGAAGGGTGACACTGTTGTCTTTCGGTCCGGGAATGCTCTAAATTGAACCATAAAATTGCTGATATTTCCCGAAAAGACTTACATGTATGTTATTTAGCGCTATTTGTGCAGTGTGGCGGCCGTAAAATGTCTCAACGTACATTTAGTCAGTACTGTTGTCAGTAAAATAACCCGTTACCGATGTCATGCAGTGATTGCTACGCATATCAGGGCTATCCGATCAACCTTTTTGGGGTTTGTCCCGGTAAGCTCAGTTGGTTGCGTCGCAGGAATTGCAGGGCTAGGCGCTGTCGCGGTAACGGTGCGGGTTCGCTTCCATATTGAGACACAATCATTTAATTAGAAGTTTTGCATTGTTATTTGTAACTATGATGATAATCTGTATAAAATTTTGGTTGTGAAAATTTGTTTTGTTTATACGAAAACACAGTTTTGTCCGAATGAGCCGAATGAGGACAATCTGCACTAGATCGCTACTGGATAAAATGTCGACGGTTTTCGTTTAAATGGCGGTATTGTTTTTTAAAAATATATGAAAAGCGAACTTTAAAAGCCGTTGAACACGAAAATAAATCAAAATATTACAGGCACGGTTTGATTTAGCTTGTTCATGGGCAGTAATGGAAAGGTATAATAATATTCCAGTTTGATTTGCCACTGACCGTTCCAAGGTGGTAACCCCTCCGGTTCTCCTTTTTGTTAATTGTTTGTGGTGTCTGTTTTGAAGCTGATCATTTTTTTTCACATGCTCTCTCTCTCTCTCTCTCTCTCTCTCTCTCTCTGCCTCTCTTGTTCTTGGCTATGTTGGGATGCTGGTTTTTTCTGAATGTGGCAATTCCTGATATGCATATTTCACCTTTTCATGCCGCCTATCCCAGCGCAACCCGATGTCTAAAGTGACGATTGACAGTTTTGTGTTTGATGATTTTACAATGTAACTTCAATATGTGTCTGCTCTGCTTACAGTCAGTAGTTAATGAACCACGAATATAATGTTTCAAAGAGATCTTTTGATATATTTGAACAGGGTCTGGTCATATAATGGGAAAAGGCACGGTTCATTATATCATTTCTATTTAATGTGTGAAAAGAAAAAGAATGCTGCACGCAAAGGAGGGTTTAAGATGTAAATGTTTCATGATAATTTATCATTTTGTTAAACTTATTCACTTTTATTTTATTTAGATCGACGTGTTTGTATTGACGTAACAGTCCGTGCGGGTACTGAACAAATTTTAGGTGAGTCTCCACATAGAAGTAAATAAAAATCTGATTTCATGGTAAAATAATATAATTAGAAACAACGAGAGAAAAATGTGATATATCGTCTTAAATCTCTAATCGTTGGTTTCATTTTGTGAGGACCGAAATAAACCATGTGTTATTTGAATCTTAGCTTATAATCTGTAAATAAGCTCGAGGTTAAGAGTTTAATAATTAGTCTTTAAAACGCGTCTATCAGTTATTCAGTCTGTAAGTGGTAACCGACTTCATATACAGTATTATTCATCATAACGACATTTCAAAATTTCGATGTTACTGTTAATGCCGCATTGAACCCCGACCTGTAATAAAAAACGGCGAAAAAAGTATTATTTCATAACAGATAAAGAGGGATTTTTTTCATTACCAAGATTAATTATAAAAAAGAATGTGTATGGGAATATATCTTTTACTTAATTTCTGCAGCGGCAAAGATTGAAACTTATTAAAGTTAACACTAAGAAAGGTTTAAGTATTTTAAGAGCTGGTTAAAAGTTTTCTAGGATGTGTTACAAGTCACTGGTTATTAAACTGACCTGCTACTAAATATCGCACATCCTTATCTTTTCATGTCTTGCAAAATTCTTCACCTGTTTTTTTGTCATTTAAAGTACAAAAAAGTACAAAAATGTGCATTACGAGGTAGATAACTTTCAATAAAGTGTCTGAAGTACTTTTAATATTAAAGTCGTTCAAATTTGTGACTGTTACAGAAAATTTAATCATCTAAGGGTTCAACGTTTGCACGTCTCACTTAATTATACTCGGTTAAAGCGTGTCAAACCTAACTATGATTTTTGAGCTATCGGATCAAAACTCAGCAGTTACGCTGTTTTACTTGCTCAAACAATGTTTGCAATTTAAAATGTCCACGCACGTACGAAATAAACGATTTATTACTTGTTCCACGTTATTACAAATGAAGGGATGATGTCGACATTACGATTTAAATATAGCGATGAAGGACAAATTACATGCGTTAGAAAGACGTTAATTTGATTGGGTGTGAGACGAATCGGCTACGTTAAGAACCATCAACCAATCAATATCGCAAAGATAAGCAAGCAGAACATAACTATGAAATAAGTTTCATTATGCTCCGAAAATCTTAAATGGTAAACTTGTGTTTTTCCTTGTGGCGACGCACATACATGTAAACTTGTGATGATAAATATATGCAAAAACAGCGCAAACATTTCTTAATACTCTATTTAAAATTATCACTCTTTATTTCGAATTTTCAAACTCTTGTTCTTTATCAAGAAAATACAGAAGTGTTTTATTTAGGTCAATCCATTTTGATCAGTATAATTTTGTTTGATGTTTCCCGGGGCGACGCCACGTCTTTTTCCGGACGTATCACTTCCCTCAAGATGTGACGTCGTTATCAAGATGTGGAACGGTTATAAAGTACTTAAATAAGCTAGGGGCCAACAAGGCTACAGGCCTAGATGGAATTCCTGCACGTTTTATTAAGGATAGTGTTCATAATATATCCGAACCCCTTACACATATCATTAATTTGTCCATAATCACCGGTATTGTTCCTGACGATCTTAAATCTGCCCGTGTTGTACCGTTATACAAAAAGAATAATAAAACGGAAGCTGGTAATTACAGACCTATATCTATTTTAAGTGTTGTGTCCAAGGTCCTAGAGCGAATTATCTATGATCAGGTGGAAAGTTATTTTACAGAAAATAAGTTACTCTATACTCATCAGTCAGGTTTTAGACGTAAATATTCCACGGATACTTGCCTGTTACATCTTACTGATTTTATTAAGTTTGAAATGGATAAAGGCAACAATGTGGGTATGGTCCTTCTAGACTTAAAAAAGGCCTTTGACACTGTAGACCATGATGTTTTACTCATGAAGCTTGAAGCGATGGGCTTTTCAAGTGATGTTACTCACTGGTTCAGGTCTTATTTATCCAGCCGTACACAAATGGTCAATGTCTCCGGCATACTTTCATCTAGTGCCAATATCACATGTGGGGTACCCCAGGGTTCAATCCTTGGTCCCCTCTTATTTTTGATCTACGTTAATGATATGGAGGCTGTAGTTCGTAATAAATTACCTTTATATGCTGATGACTCAGGTATTTTAGTGTCGGGCAAAGACATACAGTATATTACGTCTCAACTTACTGATGACCTTACTAGTATAAGTAAATGGCTCACTGATAATAAACTTTCATTACATCTTGGTAAGACAGAGTCCATTTTGTTTGCCTCTAAACCTAAACTTAGGTCATGTGATAAATTAGATATTGTATGTAATGAGACTTCAATATCATCCACCAAATCCGTCAAATATTTGGGCGTTTACTTGGACCAAAGTCTTTCTGGTGAGTCCACTGCCAATCAGGTTATTAAGAAGGCAAATGTAAAGTTGAAGTTTTTATACAGGAAAAGCTCATTCTTAAATAGGTATACAAAACAGCTTTTAGTTTCATCATTAATACAATGCCATTTTGACTACGCGTGTGCCTCTTGGTATTTGGGATTGAGTCAAGCACTAAAAAATAGACTCCAAGCAACCCAAAATAAAATGTTGAGATTCATACTTGATCTCAGTCCTCGTACCCATATTGGAATGGCCCACTTTGAAGAAGTTGGCTGGTTACCTGTGCACTTAAGAGTAAATTCCCTTATTCTTGGTCATGTACATAAGATACACAGTAACAGTGCGCCAAGTTATTTAAATGAGTATTTCATATTAGCAAATGAAGAACATTCTTATTCAACACGTTTTAGAGATAGTAACAGCTATTCTATTCCCAGGGTTAAGGGTTTTGGAAAAAAATCATTCGCGTAAAATGGCTGTCAAGTGTGGAACAGCTTACCACCTCATCTAAGATCTATATCTAGTAATAGTCAGTTTAAAAAGTCTGTTAAGGAACATTTTATGCAGTCTATACCAGCCTAGTCCTCGTCTTAGTTTTAATCTTTCAGTATTAATGATTTTTAGTAATACCTGCTCAATGTCAAGGTTGATTCTGTGATATTTAAGTCAATACATGTGCTATTAAACAGTAATTTAATGGTTATGTGCAATAATATTCTGTATGATTAATTTGCCTTTCTGGTGTCATATGTGTCATATGATCAATCCTAGGGACCACAATGGAAATAAGTCGGTTTCATGCCTTGTGTGATCCTTGGTATTGATTATATGTCATCTACTATGCATTTTAATGTTCACATGTATCTGGTATATGTTGACATTGAATTTGTATTTGTTTTATGACATGTATTTATTTTACCTTAATAAATAATAATAAATAAAATAATAATCCCGAAAAAACAACAACATTACTTACACACTATTATGAAAGAAGAGCTCAACATTACACATACATTTACCTAACTGAAACACACATATACATATATATAAAACTTTTAAAAAACAAAACAGTTTTTAACATTTAAGAGTAAAACACCAAATAAAATAATTTTAAAGAAGTCCTTCTTAAATCCTCTGTTATGTTGGATCATTAAAAGTTCAACTTGATGAATTTATAATAATTATAAAGTCAGTGAGAAAATTGTTTGTTGTGGGCTGTTATCCTTGGTTTTAACTGAACTTGTTATCTCAGGTCCTTGGCTCTGGGTCTAGTGAACACTTGTTTTCAATCCTCATGATTCGTTTGGGTTTTGAATTTCGGTTTATGACCAGAATCCTGATCTCGGAATTGGAGCGCCATCGGAAATAATTTTTGATAAACACTTTAAACTTATAAATTTCTATTTCTTAATAGCTGAAGGGGCAAGATGTTATTTTTAATGTCTTAACACATACACAAGATAGACTTGTTTTAAGATTATATTCGATTAGACCGATAATATAGAAAATAAAAACATGGAAAAGCATCCGCATGCAGGTTACAAAAGCAGCAAGCTCAACAAAAATAAAATTCATGCAATGTCAGTGTCACTAAACATTTAATTTGTAATGCTTACTGCGACCTTGAGACATATGATGCAGTATTATGCAATTTAACCGAAATCCGCTACAGTTACAAATAATATAAATCTCAGATTTCCAAACGAATGTGAGATAAAATAGTAAACTACGCGATGCTGTTTTTAACGACGTGGGTGATTACATAGTACCGTAAATTGGGATAATTTCGCCTTGGTTAATAATTGGCCTAATTGGCCACCCAAATAAAAGGGCGAAAATTAAACACAAAAATAAAACACAGGTGAAAATTAAGCCCTGGTAGTGCAAACAGAACAATTATTTTTCACACTTCGCCGACGTTGATCGCTATTTATCGCTTATAAAAACTACTCGATAAAAATATCATGATTTAAAATTTCAATTAGTATATTTAAGTTTGTTGGATTATTGTGTGTTGCAACAAATGTTGTGAAAATGTGAGATTTGTTTAAATGTTTTATGAGGTCGCAAACATTGCAAATGGCGGAAACGGGCTAAAATTTCAAAAATGAATTTTGGGGGAAATACTTACTGCCACCTAGATTTTGGTAAAGAAATGTATTTAGCTATGAATGTAGTTAATATTTGCAAACTCAATTTAGTCGAATTAATGTTCTACTTACCAAGCACATAGTAATACTTAAACAAAAGAAAAAACGTTTGCATGAGAACTCTGAAATTCATGCACAATATACCAAAGCAACTGATATCTGAAATAAGTATATGCTGGTCTACAATGTTTAGTGCCAATTCGTCTAAATAATATTAGGGTTTTCAAGAAATTCAAGGAAAATTTACTTCCTGGTTCACACTGAAAGTAGATTTCTATAGATTTCTAATATGACGACGCCAAAATATCCCAATTTACGGTAACGGGTGACTAGTATTTAACGGTTGGAAATTTTAATTTAGAATACTATCATATTCTCTAAATTTTAATAGGTAAACCGTGTGAAGAAAGCCAAAGAGAACGTTTATTGAGTCATTAATGTTTAAGATACAGACATTTGTTGCTATTTCATAACTTTAAATAATAGCATTTTTGCATGCATAATAATAAAGCGCTAGAATTTAATTAAAATATATAATACTTATTTTAAATTATATTCACCTTCAGTCAAAAAACAATCATATCATTGACGTAAAAGTAACCACTTGTGTAAGGAGTACAATGTATCAGCTGTAAGTGATTGATAAAACACGAATGACTTTATAAGAAATTAAAGTTTTACCTATGACAGATTTTGAAATTGACACTATGATCATATTCAGGCACACATTGCCTGCATCAACCAAACTGAAGAGTCTGTCTTTCAAGAAAAGAAATCGCTGGAAACTTTTAAATACTTTGTTGATTAATTTTCCGAGGCGCGATGGAAACGTTAGACAGCCTTTTACATGATTTAAAATTGGCTGTTACTAAATCAATATCGTAATTTTGTTTCTATAAAATATCGATTTTGACAACAGAAAAAACTGATAGGACAGTAAATTAATAGAAATTGTAAATACAGTCAACCCTGTCTGTAAATACCACTTAGAGGAAGACCCAAAGTGGTCTCTAAGGCAGGTGGTCTTTGTGTGCATGTGAATTTATTCTTAATTTCAGTCAGTGGGACAAATAAAGTGTGGTCATTATCCGCAGGCGGTCTTTGTTTACAGGTGGTCTTTGGCACAGGTTTGACTGTAGGTATATAGAATTACTCTTTTGCTTTACCGAATGATTTTAATTATTTCAATCTAAAAGCTTTGGTAAAAGGGGTAATTTTCTAATGACGGTCAGTAAACAGTAAATAGAGGATATTTGTTTTTACCAGTGTAAGATAGAACTATATTTCACCGAGTGAGCTCCGGAATTCGTATTTAGAAAATTCCGGAGTTCACGAGTGAAATATATTTCTATCTTTCACTGGTAAAAAACACATTTTCTTTTTTTTTATGCCTTTAGTGCAAAATTTGCGTGAATTTGAGAGAAAAGTTGCAAGAAATGGCGCCAAAACCGCTTGTGCATGTCCTGTAACATCTCAACATTTATAATTATATTATATTTTGAAGGCTGATTTATGGCCGCGTTACCATGCATTAATGACATTTGTACTCATTGAAATTACCAAATCGTCAGTTTCTTACCTTAACTGCAATTTCTAACCACGATAAGTGTTGCATTTACTACTTACAAAGAATGCTTTGCGGCAATCGGAAATTAACATTTCTGAAGTACCTTTCAGGACAAACCACTAAACATTTAAACTTTGGACCAATACAAAGAGGATTTGCCAGTAAAGCAAGAAAATCGGAAACCTGTAAGCGATTTAATCGAAAGTTATTTAAATTATGAAACTAACGCTATTTATTCATTTTAATACAACAGTGAATACATTTAGAATATATCTTATAAAGAAATGTTTAAAATTAAATATATGCAATGTAATTACAGCTTGGCTGCAGTTAATATTCTTAAGATAAACTATGTAGAAGCTGTTGCGGCAGCCTGCAATAACGAGTTCCAATATGACGGGTATCAGAAATGGCATTGACTTACTTGATATCTTTAAAATCATATCTGCACTGTATATAGTCCACTGATGTCATGTTTTTACAATTTTTCCGATTGTTGTTTGGTTGATGCCTTCTGAGTATTTCTTATTAATCAACTGCGATGATGGTTTTCATCATAAGTGAATATCATGACTACGGCAGCAATTTTAAACAGAACCAGTATGTTTTTGCATCCATTTCAAATTTGTTGGCATTAATCTGTCCAAGAATCAACTGAACACAGTTTTTTGGTTCAATTTTAGTCTTCCATGCTGTTGCTGTTTCATGTACCCGCTCTACTGACTTTATGTAACAGCTTCATGGCAGGGTATCGTAACAGTTGAACTCTATTTTTTATTCACTGTATTTTAAATATGTTCGCCGCATGTAATGGTTAACTTATTATAAAAGATTTTCATTTTTTTTTTCTTCTGCCATCTCCTTGTCTCTGAATTAATTTCAAAGTTTATTTCGATATGTATAATATATCCGGTTTACATGTTTTCTTTTAAATGTTAAGCATAATAATAAAAAATATGTACAATGCCATTGTGAGCGTATATTTTGAGCAAACGACTTATTAATAATGTTTACTCTTTTTTTCTCACTCCCGGACTCAAAAGAGTTAAAATATCAATTACTCCCAAACTGGAAGGTGTCTAAAATATCAATAACAGACTCTAAAGAATCTTAAATGTCAATGCATTGCTCCTAGAATCGAAAGAGTCTGAAATGCAGACATTCAAAACAAAAATACATCTGTACATTTAATAAAAAGAACACTTGAATTATTGCTATCTCTAAATGTTTCGTTGCCAATGATTTTCCGAAAATATCGAAAATCTACTCGTGTGATGCACGATGGGATTCTACTCTAGGCCGTTGGATGCTGAACTGAAATAGGTAAACACATCAAATCAGTGTTGCTTACTTTGACTAGCGATCAGATGCACCATTATTTAAAAAAAGTAACTCAACCTAGGAATAGCAAACCTCATTATAGGTGCAGATGATAAAGGCAGCACATGGCAATGTCATACACATTTTAATTGATGTATTTTGAATCTCTTTACAAGGGCTCAAAATTTCACTTTTAACATACAATACTGAACCAAAAAAGAAACTTTCGCCAAGTTTGATTGTAAATATGTTAGTACAGTTTCAATCCTTTTGGCTGAAAGCTTACATTTTTGTAAAAAAATGTATTGTGGATTTTATACGGGGATTAGCTGACCGATTTTGCAAACACAACGAGTTTTACAAGCTACTACATGTATATATGTATGTAAATCTAAGTCGTACCCTTGAACAACTGGCACATACTTTGCGAAAGTTTCTTTTTTGGTTCAGTATACATGAACATGAAATAGGCTCCAACTTTGAGAAGCTTTTAGATAAAAATAATTTGTTATACGGAGTGAAATATATTAATATCGTTATAGCTAATATTATAAAAAAAGGAATACAAACAATAATAAAGAAATACAAAATCAAGATACTACCAACAGATGTAAGAGACCCACTTAGTACATGTACCTCTAGTTCAAATTGTTGCATTTCAAGCATTCAGCAAATGAGAAACGATCGGTTTAGAATAATCAGGCATAATAACCTTATATTAGTTTAAGGCTGACCACAAACTCATGATGATCATGTTTGGACAGTTTTGTTATCGAAGTATTATAAGTTCAAATACCGAAATGCAAAAAGTATGTACTTTAACTTTCAAAAATAAAGATACTAAACTATTTTAAACATGAACATTGAAAGCTTCAGCTCTGTCAGTAAACGTCTATCATTGATTCAATCACGTCATTCAATAACTTCATGCCCGAATAATTGATCATATGTAAAAAATAAACACGTACCCTCTCATTAGGTTTGAGGTATTTAAACATGAAGTCCCAAGAAAATGATTTGCCAGTTTCTTCATCTAAAATGCAAACAGAAACTCGGTTATTGCATGATAATGCCAAAAAGGAGTTATACATCTCTTAAGGTTCTGCAAATTGCATTATACTTTATATTTTATGATTTCGTTTTAATATTTCCTTGTCATACAAAGAGGTTGCAACAAGTTTTTCATGTATATCGTCATAACATCCAACATGATACATGGTTGCAAATTCTTTCGTCTTAAGCTCTTTACATGTGACTAGATTTATAGTCACTATCGGAATCCATCATGTATTGACCTCTTTCCGTTTAATGTATACATTAGTACGAGCATACGATATTTCCTTTAATTAACAAAGCTGATGTAGTCTTTGTATTTTTTCATTGGTAGATGATAACAAATTCAGTCCGAATGAACAACATGGCCACAGAAAAACGACAAGAAGTTATATGTAATGTCTCGATAGATCTGAAATTGCTGTTTTTTTTTATTTTGTGTTTTCAATTCCCTGTTATTTTTAAGGCTTTAACGACAAAGTAAACAAACTGGAGAGTTTTTACCTGTTCCGCCATACGCAGCTTGCTCAGAAGAAAAGTTATCATAATAAGGATCTTGTCCGGGATAGTCCATATTCCCTCGCGCATAATGGTATTGCTCGACTGAAGCACTGGTATTCATCCTAGTCGGTAGTCTTTTCCCATAAAACGAACTTCCGGTATCATCGTAATCACTAATAATTGCAAATAAACAAAATAAATCTTTAATGTACGACATATTGGCTCTATTTTATATATCTTCATCATCATGCTTTCATCATGTGTGGGAAAATATAAGTTATCATCTGATAGTTTTTTTTTCTTATCCTCTCAAATGTGTTCATATTGGCTTTTCATAATCTATCACAACATATTTGTATGAAGATTATTTGAAATACCATAAATACAGTTAAAACCAGTGGGCAAAATATAAACATGTTTTTCCAGATTTCCAGTGTCGTGCTTACTCGAATTTTTATAAATGAATTAAGGCGATTCAACGTATGACAGTAAATTGTCAAAATGCATTAAAATGTTGTGGATATATTAGTGATGTGCCGATGATCGAAAGACATCGATTAATCATCAATAAGAACCTCCCGATGCCGATAATCCATGTCATTATCCCATAATCGATTGAAACCGATTTATACACCCGGCTGTAAAATACTGCACAGTTAAACAAATCTTGGTCAATATTTGTACTAGTCATGATTGAAATTAATTGGTAGGGCCTTTTGGGCATTAAGTGCTATCAACAACGTATTTTGGGGAGTGCATTCTTTAACGTATTTTGGGGTGTATATTCTTTGTTAAGCATTGTTCATTCATTCTAATCAGAGCACATTTAATAAAAACACGTGAAAAAAGTGTTTTTGTAATTGGAACACCGACCTTTAAGTAGAAAGTAGCAGCAAACACACAATAATAAGGGATATTATATAAGCTACTGATTAGAAACCATTTGTTAATGTAACACAGATATGATTTATAAACCGATTAATAATCGGTGAAATCACATCAGAAGGGGCAACCGATTCCAACTGATGATCGATTGTGATTTGCAACGGATATCCCAACACTAGGATATATACCAAGTGTGTACATAACAGTTTAAATAGACACGTGCAGAATGAACAATCACAAAAACCATTACGTCGATACATTTGATGCTTGCTCCTAATACATGTAGCTAATAGAAAACATATAATTTAAAGTTTCGTACCTGCTGAGGTCTTTTGATCGATTCTTCTTGTGACGATAGAAAACAATACACAAAATGAGACCAGCCAGAGCTATGAAACCAAGTGGTATACCTATACCAAGTCCCAATAGCAAGGACAGATTATCTGAAAAAATCCAATCATGCAATATATACATTCACCTTCAACTGCAATATATACACTCACTTTCAACTACAATATATACAACTATTTTCAATTGCAATATATAAATTAAGATTACACTTCAATATATACATTCATATTCAACTTCAATATATACATTCTATTTAACTGCAATATATACAATCTTTTTCAACTGAAACGAACAAAAAGTAACTTTAAAGTTAATATTATCTCTATACTTCAAAATCAGGATTAAATACCTAGTCATAAGTAATTAGTACAATCCTAGTTGTTGCATAACAGCGGCGATATGCTCTACAGCAATTTAAACCTCAGATCTTGTGTAGTACCCATTGTAAAAGTAACTATATACGGCCAGCGCGAATGAAACCAAGATGGTAACAGTAATTAACAACAACACATTTTTTTTGCAGCGCAGTCGAAACCATTGCAAAAGAATGAAATACATTATGAACCATTTTAACTGTATGAGATATGGTTAATTATCCATAGACAAACAGTTGGCAGGCAGATCATCAGCCAGTGCATCACAGTCGTATGATAATGTTCAACCCTGTATGATTTTTTTATTCAATAGGTTATTTCTTACCAAAACGCTTATAGAGTACGAAACAGAAAAAGAGTAGCACGGCTATGATATGGATCTACAATGTTCACCCTTATTTATATGGAATATAATGATCAAACATGTAGGTTTAATTACTGTACAATGTATTAAGATGGTATAAATGAAAATAATAGATGATTCTACTTACCCTTCGTTTGTATTGGCCTGTTAAAAAACAAATGTATTAACTCGTTGAAATACACATACTACATGTATTAGAAAACTATATTCCTAGAACAGATCTGTCTTGTACAGATATAAATGACGAGATAAAGAATTTTTTTTTTATTAATAATGTTTAAATGTGGATAGATCTCTACGACAAATTGCATATTTTGTGGAAAATATCAACACATATTGGGAACTTTTTCAACAAAAAGGTAAATTTCATACTAGAATGGGATAAGTCAAAGTAATTTAAGGCACATGATTACGGTTAGGGTTGGTTTTCTTAAACTTGCCAGTCTTGTAAGCTAATTAAGGCTGCTCAATTTCTCAATAATATCCTTTGTTTTAGCGATTAAAGAAGAGAACCAGATGAAATTCTAGAAACTCCCGTGTTTCCAACATAGCTTACGTCTACTGAAGACCAATGGTCCATGTTAAGATGCAAAGTTTAATATGTAAGTTATGTAAACCTACTCGCAGTGTGGTTTGCCGTTAGTCACTGAGCATTCGTAGGCACTGGGGCATTTTACAGATGCTTTGTAGACATAACAAAGAAGATCTTTTTGGCCCGTTGCACCGATGGGAACTGAAATATTTACAATAATATGCCAAAATATAATTTTTTAATCCAGGCAGTGGTCCCTACCTAGGCACAGTGTGGTACATGTACTCGTGTCAGGCATTTTAATATCTTTTTTGTCCACTACAGTAAACTTTGGTTGTGTCCTTGAAATAAAATTAGAAGCGACACATAATTCATTTCATTTTCTTTTCCATCTTGTACTCATAAAATAAAGAATAAGTTACAAGGTTTTATATTTGCATATTTTCCTTTTTTGTATTTTTGATTATCACTTTGTAAAAATGACTCAAACAGAATATATAAAACTCGTTCAAACAAACAAACAAACAAACAAACAAACAAACAAACAAACAAACAAACAAACAAACAAACAAACAAACAAACCATAAGCCCCATCGTGTTATCAATATTTATATTGTTTAATGTTGTGTAATAAGTTTATGAAATAAACTTGCGAAAAGCAAAGAACTTCAGAGAGATGAATTACCTATTACGTCATCGATGGAAAGTTCACTTATAGAAGCGTTTACATCAAATATCTGTAACGGTGTTGCTGAAGTGACAATGCCTGCATTTGCAACAGCAATATCAGGTAGATTGGCAGCTGGCGCGACGACGCTGTAGTCGACGATTAGACTTCCAGTCCTACAATTTCAACAGTTGAAAATGACTAGTTACAAGTTATACCATTGCAAGTCATGCATAATTTAAGTACGCTAACTGGATGAATAAAATAAATATTTAACTAGAGAGAGACTGACATAAAACATGAAGACAGCGACTTAAAAATAGCTCTTAAATGTTACACAAAAAAGATTGGGTTTGTGCAGTAGACGTCAAAGGAATCGTTTAAAGCCGGAGTTATATCCTGAGAGTTACAAGTATAAAACAAAACCAATACCTATCCTGGTTGACATATGGAAATAACTGATGGCAAACTTGGTGAAAGTGCGAGGGCAGGTTCAACTAAATTCTATAAATGAGTAAAATGTTTCAGAATGATGAACATTCTTCATAACAATTTTTTATAAAGAACCACACATTGAAAATTGTCACCCTTTTCAATCAGTATCATTTCTCAAGGTTTTAAATTTAATTAAAGATAAAACTTACGTCAGATTCCTGATGATGATTGTAAAGTCGACGTCTTTAAGTACTGCTTTGTATTTCACTGTAAGCTATAATCAATTTTAAGTATAATATTTGTATTAAATCTCCGAATTCGATATGCATTTAATATATGTAACTGTAACAAACATATGTCTAGTGTCTAATGGAAATTAGTGATGATCGTCGTAAACATGTTTTTCTTTGTTTTGATTTTACACAATTGTAATGACTTTGCAACCAGTAAGCACTATCTTTCGAAAGTGGTCTTAAATGTTTGATCTTAAAAATATGCATTCATTAATTGCTAAGGTAGTCAGGAAAGGTTTTTTTCATGAACGTTGAATTTTAGACTGTAAAGTACTTTTCGGGAAGTTATACGGAAAGATCTCGGAATCGACCAATGAAGTGTATGCTTGTTATGTTGTTACATTAGAATTTTAGACTAACACGAAACTGTGGGTCTTGATTTATTCGTTACCATTTAGTCGTGAAACTTATTAGCTCATCTGCAATGGTTAAAGAGGAAATCACTTGACAAGAGCTTTTGAAATCTTCGGACGTTTTTAAGACAATAGATGAATTTTATTGAAATGTGTGTCATTTTAAAAAGCATCGGTCGATGCTTAAGAATGTATGACATATTTGACATGGCAAAATTAATCGGATTAAACCAATCAAAAACCTCATAATGCGGAATTGTTGGAACTATTCAGTATGTTGTACCTGTTTTTGGACCTCCGTCTCGTAACTCTTATACGTCGCACTGATGGAGAGATTTCCCTTTACAGTAATATTCAATGTAAGCTTCACATTGACGGATTTGGTTTCTGTTTAAAAACATATTAATTGATAAATTAGTGAACACTGCTGTATAGACATGTTAAACGATATTATCTATGACACTATTCTACAGTAACATGCTTTAAGTATCTTAAATTCCGATTTCCAGTTTAAGTGTTCGAATACACAGGTATTTATATTAAAATTGCTTAAAAAACCTGATTGTCGAAGATAAACCTCAAGAAGCAAACCTCGAAATCACAAAGCGTATCCGACCAAAACAACCACAAGAAAGCAAAACAAGTTAAATGTTATTTGTTGTCCCGGCTAGATCAGTCGGTTGCGTTGTCGGAATTGCAGGCGCTGTTGCGGTGACGATGCGGGTTCGCTCCCCAGTACAGGCAATATGGTTTGAAATTTACAGGAGCGCTATTTTTGCAGTGTGGCGGCCGTAAAATGTCTCCCAGTACATATAGTCATTATTGTTGTCAGAAAAATAATCCGTTTTCGATGTCATTCAATGATGGTAACGTATATCAGGGCTATTCGATCAAACTTCTTGGGGGTTGTCCGACTAGCTCAGTCGTTTGCGTGGCCGGAATTGCATATCTAGGCGCTGTCGCCGTAATGGTGCGGGTTCGCTTCCCAGTAGAGGCGATATCATTTAAAATGAAATGTACTTTTGTAATTTATTTCAATTTTATTTTTTATTATTTTTTTAATCTGCTGAGAATGTTATGTTTTACCTGGCGGAAGTGTAGTTGTCGAAGTGGTTACGTTTTCTGAAAACAGAATAAACAGTCAGTTATTTCGAACTTACATGTAAACAAATCGAATGTTCAACAACTCTAAGACAAAGAAATCATGGTATTATCTGAATATCATCTAAAATCGTCATATTTATAAATGATTGTAACAGCAATTTGATAAAACATTCAGAACAGATTAAAGCAAAAGCTAACAAACAATTGAGCGCTTCAGAATTTTGAAACAAGAAACGCGACAAGGACGCACGCTTTGCCTATATTGCTTATGAAGATGAACATTATTTTCACTTTTTTAATCGCAAAATAAATAGAAGCTTAAAGCACCAGTAAAATTAACTGATAATTTGTTTTCATCTAACTGTCATTCATATGTAATAACTATGGTAAGTGAATTCATTTAGACAATCGAAAGTATCTTTAACTCTTATATAGTAATTCGTTTTTCAAGAAGGCAGAGAAAGTTATGAAAATTTTAGGCTTACAAGGTCTTAGCCTATAAATACGTCTTTACAAGAACTATGCCTATCAATTTAATACCTAATTAAGACTCAATTTTGAAACAATAAGAAACCGACAATGTAATTGTATTCGACCGTTCTGCATCAATTATATAACATTAAACGCGATATGAAATTACTGGTATTTCAGACAGTTCTGTCTTTATTCATTCCTTTGAAAAAAAATCTTGAACATTTTTTAAATGAAATCAACGAACGGTGTAACCTTAATATTCGTAAAAACAAATTCACCCACAATAATACACTCGTTATACTTGTGAATACTACCACCATTATATCGGGAACTATTTTAATTTAAAAATATGTAACAATAGACATTTGTTAACAAAATAGATGAAAAGGAAACTTTGAAAGCTATCGAACAAGACAAATAGAAAAATATTGCAGGCTCGGTTTGATTGAGTCTGTTATGGGCAGAAATTAGTTCTAGACTTTTAATGAAAGCAATTTTCTATTCATTACTTACAACCCATGAAAACATGTATACAAGTGAAGACCACTTTTTGTGGATTGGACAATAGAGGTCTTAAAAGATAAGTGTTCTTTATTTTGGGATGAAAACTAGCGCAACTGTGTAACATCGGACATTGAAAGCGTGTTCGTACATGAATCAATCAGTTGGTCTTAGTTTAAGGTTGCTCTAAATAAATGAGTTTACTGTTTTAAACATACATTGAAACCGGTATTTGATAAACATTCTCCAAAAGGTGATTTCGATATAAGCCTTATCGTTAAGCGATGGCGAAGTGTTCACATTCTGAGAATCTCCTGCGCAGCATAGTCCGGTAGGCGAGTTGGTCTGGTCCGCAACGGACTGTACCGGGTAAAAGCGGAACCAGTATCATATTATCTTTTCACTTAGTACATCTAGAGGTAGTGTAATTCGGTTCATTAGGACAAAACCTCTTTATCTTTGGAAAACCAACGGACAGGTTCGCATCAACATTTTCATGTCCTTTTTGGTATTTATCTGCGATAATACATGTACACGGTTCAACAGAAATGCGGTCCTAAAATAGGCCCATTTCGCTTTTAAGAATATATGCTGAAGTCAATGAAATTTGGTAAGAACCTGGTAAAAGAACAACATGATTATTATGCTTACCTTTGACACAGTCTCCATTTGCAGCTCGCAGATAACCAACAAAACAGGAACAATTAAAACCTAGTCCAATTAAATTGTGACATCCTTCATTTGAATGATTGCAATTATGCTTGTTTTCAGTACATTCATCGATGTCAGTTTCACAGTTGTTCCCTTTCGAGAACTTAGTACACAAGCACGTTCCGTTCTCACGGTCACATGACTGCGACGGGTCCACAGTGTTGTTCCGCTCACATGAACATGTTGATGTGCAGTTACTTCCGTATGTATTGTCCGAACAAGCTACAATTATACATGCAACTAATTTGTCTTGTTTCAAAATTGAATCATCCTCATCGTTTAGTAACAAAGGCAACAGTAATTTGTCTTAGCATGAGTTAAGCTTTAATACGTTCTCTCTAAGTGATTCGAGTGATCTGTAACACTTGAATTTACAAAGTTTATTATTTCCTGTTATTCACAAAAACATTTCCAGCAATCTCCTAGTAAAGATGGGGAGATATCAACACATTTGTTATACAAATGTATATTCATTTGTCAAATGGCATCTAAACACTTATCGTAAGAATTGGTGTGGTAATAAAATAAAACAGATGTTACATACGTAATATCAGCAAATGCTTAGACGTGAAGAAAAATTTACAATTTATGCAATTTTGATTAGATGTTATTGCTTGTGAACACAACACGCCTTAAACATCCACATTGAATAATTGTTTCATGATAAATAACAATGGTGACATACCTGTACAATTTTCAGTCCCTTTAAAACCAAGGTTACATGAACAATTGTATGCGCCTTCTGTATTTGTACACTTCTGCTTGCACGTAGATGTACCTATCTTACACTCGTCGATATCTGAAAAATGGAAATATTAGAAGTTTGAATAAATTATTTTGAAAATTGCGAATGAAAATCTTCTCTTTAAGATCAATTTGTGTTTGTACTTACATGTATCATATTTTAACCTTGCATAATTTTGCATTATACATGTACCTGTATTGTGAATCTTTATGTGATCCTATCTAATATCATTAGTACGCATGTATTTTGTTTAAAAAAAACATGCACATACAAAACAATGTGAACAAACCTTGACACAAGCCATCGCTTGTTTGGGTGAAGCCCCTATCGCATAAACAAACATAAGAGCCGGGTCTGTTATTACAGCTGGAATTGTTTGTACAATTGAAGGTCGTATTAGACTTGCATTCATCAATGTCAGTTTTACAGTCTTGTCCTTTCCAACCGTCTTTGCAAGAACATGAACCGTTTACAGCGTTGCATATCTTTGTATTGGCGGGTTCGCATGAACACTGGCTTTCGCAATTGTCTCCGTATTTGAATGCATTACACGCTAGAAAAGTTTAATATTATCAACATTTAGTAAGATTAATTTTCAAACGCTATTTGTTATTGTTTTATATATGATATGATTATACATAAATCTGTCAATATTTGTTCCGGGTGTGTTTTCAAATGCTTAAACGTGTATTGGTAGTTTGTCTGTTTTTTTTGTTTTAAATTTTAACACTGATTATGATTCTTGACTACAATAATCAACTGCTGTTAAAACTGCATTTGAGTAAGCTCCATAATGCTGCATTTTTTACACAGTCATGCACATCGAAACAAAGGGTACAAACCTTGACACAAGCCATCGCTTGTTTTGGTGAAGCCCTTAGCGCATAAACAAACATAAGAGCCGATCGTGTTATTACAGCTGGAATTGTTTGTGCATTTGAAGGTCGTATTAGACTTGCATTCATCAATGTCAGTTTCACAGTCTTGTCCTTTCCAACCGTCTTTGCAAGAACATGAACCGTTTACAGCGTTGCAGGACAATGTATTTTCAGTAACACAAGAGCACGATGTATTACACTGTACACCATACCGACCAGAAGGACATTCTAGATTGAAAAAAGGAAAAATTTAAATTGTTTATGCACATTCGAATTATCGAACAAGAAAGAGAAATGTAGACCCTCATTTGTTACTATTCTAGGATATATAACACCTGGCACAATGTGAATCACATACCGAATCAGAAAACATACCGATATGACGACCATATTGACATGTGCCCAAGGTTATAAAACTGAGCATGGAAACCGGCCTCAAATCTCAAGCATCTGATTGGCTGAAATGGTGACCAGTCACCATTTCAACCAATCAGATGCTTGAGATTTTAGACTGGTTTCCAATCTCAGCTTTATAACCTTTAGCCCTGGTTATTACATCCATATTATTCAAGAAATAAACGTATTTGATAGATAAACCAGCAATAACAGCGACATTACGTTATTAAAATCGAAACTATAAAACTTTTAATTTACTATTTGTATAATAACAAGTGTTTCTTCGCCGAATTCGAAAGCATATGAGTTTTAAAATATTAAACAGTTTTAAAGATGACAACTTAAATTATCTTGTTGTTGCTGTTATGAATTTTCTTCCATTTTCGATAATCTGAAAATCATTTTTCATTTAGAAAGTGTTGTAATACTATTATGTTCCAATTATTGTGTAAAATGTTACCTATGCATGTAATTTGGTCTTTATCCAGCTTGAATCCTTTAGCACAGGTACAAACGTAGCTTCCATTCAAGTTAAAACATTCTCCATTTACACAGGGATTGGGTTGACATTCGTTGATATCTGGATGGAAGATACGATTTTGATGTAAAACAAAATGGCAATATTAATGCACCGTTGCAAATTGTCACGTTATAGAATGTGTACATCACATTTTTCGCACATATGTTTAGCTAGGTATTCAAGATGAAAAATAGAACTTTGAAAGCCACTGAATACGACTAATATGAAAATATTGCAGGCTCGGTTTGAGTGAGCCTGTTTATTGGCAGTTATGGAAATGCATATGACTACTTTATACGTACAGGTTAGTTTACAAAAACTTACACATGTATCTACCGTAAGTAGATTTTAAGGAGAAAACGGAAATTGTCAGAGTGATGTATCTTAACAACAAATAATATATCTCCATGGCAGCCTAATAAAAGTGAACTATCAGCGGCAGAAATCGATTTTATCATGCAAGTTTATTAAAATTGCACTGTCAGAGATAAACTTATAGTTTCATAGCAAATAATCTCTTTCAGTCATTCGTCGATAACAGTTTTAAGGTGGCCGCGCCTACTTTGACGGAATATTTTGTGAAGCCCACGAGATCACGTTTATTCTAAATCTTGCTTTAGAAAGAATGCACTGAGACAGTTATATACTATTTTAATAACACTATCTTGCTAGTCCCCCTCCCCCAACTTCCCCCCCCCCCCCCAAACAAAAACACTGCGAGAGTCTTAAAAAGCCTTGTATGCTTAAACAAGTGATAGTATATGAACCACCAAAGACATGTTAAACTTTATGAAAAGTAGTTACTGACACAATTTGGTAAATTGTATGCGACGTTCCCATTTGAAAGCAAAATCATTTATCATTAGAAAGTGCGAACAATTTAACAAGGCAACCTATCGACTAAATGCGCACGTTGCAACACAATCACAATGCTTACAGAACATACCATTACTCTTTTCTTAAGTATTCTTCAGGATGTTCAATACACTCAAGCTGTATCTCCACCCAGCAAAAGAATATTCTGCAGTGTATGTTTGTATGTGCAAATACAAAAAAAGTTTGTTCTTTTTTGTCAACCAGTGAGAAAGTGGATTTACAAATTAAGAAAACCTGTGGCCCTTAAAAGCCACAATAAACAGAATACATTCTGTATAACTATAATCAATGTGTAATTGTCGTTATGGCAGGCACGTTATTAAACTATACTTACCTGTACAACTCTTGTTTGATGTTTTTGACTTCTCAAAACCCTTTTTGCACTGGCAATCATTGTTATCCGAAACAACCACACATTCCGTGTTATCGCCACAGTCATTTGTTGGACTACATTCCTTTTCGGCTGAAAATTAGAATTTTGAATTTGTGTTATTTAAAATTAAAAAAAAACAGTGTTTAAATCATTTGAATTTTAGAGCCACACATCAGCATGACGCTGCTACAACATTTTCTATCATTTCGAGGGTTGCCGCTTGACTCTTGTAATTCATTCTTTACTTTTACAGTGTATTTAGTTAAGACAGCCCTCGATCGTAATTGTATAATCTTGTAATGAAAGAATGTTTTATACAACGTTTTGTCTATAAATTGCCGTTGAAAATGCGAATGGAAATCTTCTCTTTTATATAAGTTACGTATGTTTTGTTAAGAATTAAAATCTTTAATTTCTTTGAAAGATTAAACTGTCTAAATTCTACATGTATCTCAGTAATTTAAAGAAATACAATGTAACTGTACTTGTCCGGGCCATTTTTGCAAGCTGGTTGGACAGTTCAGTCGTCACAGTAGAACTACTTTAAAAAAAAGTCGCGATCTTTTCGTTGTGTTTTGTCAAAAGAAACGTGTGATAAAATACCATGATGACAACTGAAGTTGTTGGAGCATGCTGCTGTTAGAAATGAGTTGAACTATTTGTTTTGTTTTGTTTTTTTTTCATATTTTTCGTTTGTATTGAAACATGTATTGCCTAGATCTATGAACATGTGTTAAATATTCAGAAAAAGATTCTTTCATTATACTTACGCCTACAAGAAACTCTGTCTGTCACATCGAGAATAAAGCCTGAATTACAAGTGCATGTATAACCGCCGTTAGTATTCGTGCAGTTCTGGGTGCAGTTATTTTTGCCAGTGCATTCGTCAATGTCTGTAACAAACAAAGAAGACTTTCGCAAAATATATTGCAAACATTCAAAACGACTCTTTATGAACGATTATTAAATTAGTATTGTTTTATCAATAGCTTTTATTTGAATTACAAGCATTCAAACTAACGAAGTTGCCATTTAATATCAGTTAAGAAAAAACAAAAAGTAAATCACAAGTATTTAACTCCTTTCGAAGTAAGTGTATGTTTTACTTTTTATATTTAGTTTAATCTTTGTGACACTTTGCGTGATTTAGACAGTACAACTGTCTTGTTATTATACCGTTATCATAAAAGGCATGAAACTCTGTTTTGTTTCAGTATGTTCTTTCTTTCTTGAGTATTCCCTTTCATTCTCATTGACATTAAATAATTATTTTTTTCTATAAAAAATATGATTGACTAAAACAATCATAAATTAACTTCTTGGTATATCATTCTATTTGGTGTTACAGCCGACCAGTACAAACCTTGGCAAGTATTTCCTGATTGTTGGTAGCCCTGTCTACAGCTGCATGTAAAGCTTCCCTCGGTATCCTTGCAATCCTGTGCACACGTGTTCAGCAGACTATCACTGCATTCATCAATGTCTGTTGGGAAAAGGTAAAATTATAGCAGTATTCAAATGTCTTAATAAAATAGTTTTAACAAATGTCGATTGAAATCAATAGCACTTCGAACATTTGTACACGATTCACATTTTATTTTAACGGTAAAGCATCGTATAAGAGAACAGACTCACATTTCACTTTAAAAATTTTACGTCGCACTTTGAAAATGCGGTACTGTCAGCTGTGTTTTTGTCAAATTAAAAACAACTTTGATGCAAAACCAAGTTTGTTTATAACGCACGAAATTTGAATACGAAAGAAGAATTCTGGTTCAGTTACAGGTTAAGAACACTGAATAATTTTTTAAACTTTTATTCATATTATGTGAAATTTGAAACAGAAAGTGGTAGATTTATTTCTCGATTGCCAACACACGTTGTCTATGAAAAGCAAACATGCATGTTATAATTCAGTTCCTGTTACTTACTTGTACAGTTTTTGTTGGTATCTAATTTATATCCAGTGACACACTGACACGTGTAGCTTCCGGGTGTATTTTTACATGTGGTGTGAGGTTGTGTACAAGGGCTTGTAGCAACGTCACATTCGTTTTTATCGTTTTCACAATGTACACCAGTCCAGCCTTCGGTACAATAGCATCCTTCGATGGGGTCACAACGACTAGCTCCTTCACTACAGTTACACTGTTGCTTACAGTTGTCCCCGTAGTGGAATGCGTCGCAAACTATTTAAGATAATATTCGATATTTACTAGCAAGCCACAATTAGGTACTTATACATGTAATGTTCACATATTGAAAAAAAAAAGTAAAATATAATGAAGTGCAATAAAAAGTATTGTTGTGATTCTTGTAAACAACGTTTGTAACTAATTTAAGCACGGAACATTATATAATTTTATGGTCGACATGAACGAAAAGAATTGCTTATTATTTAGGCTCTTGTTTAATGTTGTAACTTAAATGTTACTACATGTTTCAATACTGCGAAACAAATGTTAAGACGGATTATTATAACTATCCTGCTATGAAGAAGAAAATTGAATACATCATATTTTAATGGTGTGAATCAAGTATGACATTTGTTAAGTTTGTTAAATAGTATCCCGAAGCTTTCAGTCAAGGGTTGTGTTGGTGGGCTTATGTTTAAATGTTTATGGAAGTAGCGAGTTTTATGTTGCAATAATTTGATTCAAGCAACACGGTGCTTGTTTGTGATTTTTTCTTAAAGGTAAAATTGAATTCTAGGTTCTTTTATGTAGATGGTGCGAGAGAATAAGTCAATTTCCTTTTGATAAAAAAAGTTTACTTTTACATTGTCTTAAATGCTATCATGTAAGGATATGTTTCAGCATTGAAAACCATTCATTAACAAAGTAAACCATCATTAATTTTGGCATGGGTTTGCAGATTCAAATCCTTTTTAACTGTTAAAATGTTATTTAAATGTTTTAAACAATGTATTTAAACATCTACCTGTGCAATTCCTTCCGTTGTTTTCTAGGAATTGTCCTGTTGGACAACTACATGTGTAACTGCCGTTTGTGTTTTTACAACTTGATGGAACCTCGCATTTATTTAACGTCGTGTTATCGCATTCGTTTATATCTGGAATTTAATTTAAACGTGTTAAAGGGGTAAGATTAAAATCTTAAAATGACGGTGCCATTTATTGCTGAGAATAATTTAATTTAATGGTAGAAAGATGCCTTAAGATAGATATGAGACGGCAAACATCAACACCCGCTTAATTTGTTGTGCAACCAGGCTCCAAATCAACTGCAAAATTCTGGATAATACAAAGTTTAACTTTTTTTTCCACTTCCAGAAGTTGCTCAGTGGCACAAACTAAATGATACAGAGCAAAACTGAACATGAAGTCTCCTTAATATTATTGTTCAGTACAAATGATTTTCTTTAGTAGTTGTGCAGTAAATATGATTCATAACACGCCAGGCCAAGTATTTTTTTGTAAAGCGGTTTTACCTCTTAATTTTATAAAATATTTTGTAAGCATCAGATATTTTGCTGGTTCATCCTTCGCAAGACTGAAATACAGTCTCCCAAATTTCTGTAATTGGTTATCAAATGTATATATTTACAATATGCTTGTTTCGTTTCTTTCACTTGTCAAGAGAGGTTGGGAAAATATGTTTTTTTGTCTTGGAAATATTATTGAAAGCCTATCAATATTAATTGATTGTTTTCTAAACTCAATCGAATACTATTTACTTAAAATGCAGTGTGAAAATTAGAACAGTGTTTTATTTAAAGGGATGTAACTATCAAATTTCGTACTTCAAAGGAGATTTTTTAAACAAAGTGATTTCCTATCAAATAAAAAAGGAGCAATTTGAAGCATTAGTCCGATTGCTTGACCTTATTTGCATGAAATGCATTTTCAGCAAAGTTTAAGTTAATTCATGCTAATATGTTCAAAAATCAATAATACAAGTCTTAAAGCTTAAATTGAAGACTGTCATTGGCAACCAATCTCAAATAAGGAGTTCTAATTAGAACTTTGGGTAAGTGTATATCTTTAATCAGTCTTGATGTCAACTGATACATGTAAAATCAAGATTTGCGCACTTAGCCATACCTATACAGAGTGTTTTGTTATTTGCTGCTATCATAAAACCTTCGCCACAGGCACAGTTGGCAGAGTTATTGCTCACCGCACAGTATCCAGAACATTTCAAATCGTTTTTCAAACACAGATCCGAATCTGCAATAGCAATTAACTGATCATAGAAATATAACAAACACATGTTTGCATTGTATTTTTTGCTTTGTTTGCCCTTTTGATATAATATGTTCTAATGTTGTGAAGACTAATCGATTCTAATTGTTAAATTACACGAAAATCCACAAATTAAAGTTTTATAAACAAATTAAAAAAAGAAAGAAACGACAAAAATAAATACCAAATCAGAATTGCATATTAATAATAATATACATAATATTTTGAATAGGTCGAATAACACGAGGAATTTCAAAATTATAAGAAAAATGCATTTTATAACGTTAGAGGTATTGCCAACTTTAACTAATCAACCAAATTTCGAGATATCTGCTTTTGTTAAATGAACTTTTATTATCTAAACGAAAATCTGATGATACAGTGTATCTGAGGTGAGTGTAGGTGAATAAAGTATTATGTATGTTCTGAATGTTTGTAGATTCACAAAGACTTCTCTGTAAAATAATGTTAACATACTCACCTGATATTTTTGTGCATGTTCTTTGATCTGCGTTGAGACCATAACCAAAGTAGCATAAGCAGTTGTAGGAACCGAGTGCATTCTGGCATCTCTGGGCACATCCTGAGCCACCGACCGAACATTCGTCTATGTCTGTCGGAGAAATATGTACATGTAATCTTATTTTAAAGCACAATATGAGTGATTGTTTTCTTATTACTAAACACGATCAAGTTGCATTTTATCTTAACTAAAGTATGATCGCAGTGCACAAAGTCTCGTGAATGCATCATAACGTCCATCGTAATAAGGACTCCGTCTTATAACATGCGGTACTTTCACGAAGACCATTGCAATAACTATTCAAATATTCTAGTGTTTCATTTTACTTGACTGTGTACAATATGCGCAAGTCAAATCATGTCAAAGGAAGGATGTTTATTTGGTCTGTGTTGTTTTGAAAGTTTAAATTTCGCCACAGAAAGTATACAGAATAGTAAGAGAAATTGCACTTTTTAAATATTTTTTTTTTCCGAATTAAACGTGTAATGTTATGGAAAATATAAAAACGTTAATGAAAGGTCAATACTTTTGCCCACCAAATGAAGTCATCGAATTTTCCGTTCTTTCTAAATATGTACATAATCTATGAAACGTCTTCAGTCACCTGTATGCAATGTTTAAGCCAGAGTTTTGCACGTAGGACATATGTGAATACCTTGACTGTGAAATTTGTTTTGAAAATGCGTTTTCGGTGATGCTTTTGACATGTTTAACAGTACATGTACTAGATTATTCAACGAATCAACACTTATCTATTTTAAACATACATTTAAGTCGATTATTAAACAAGACAAGTCTTCAAACATTTTTTTAAACAACTGACGCAAAGCCATGGTCATATGGTAAACTGCTTTTAGTAAATTACGTTTTTTTTTTAATTAAAACTGTTAACATGTGAAATTACAGAAACATATTTTCGCAAAGTTTGGCATAAAATACATACTTTATTACGAATGCAATAGTTGTTTGCTAAAATGAAAGTTACCAATGCATTTAGTTGTGTCGTTTGGATTTGCTATGTAGCCTGACGAGCATGCGCAGTAAAATCCTCCTATGGTATTGATGCAGTTCTGTTGACATGTGTTCAGATTAACGTCGTTACATTCATTCAAATCTGCAAAACGTTCATTAATTTAATATGTGACCTAAAATTGTCAACTTTACTGCAATCAGGTTTTCTACTGACCGATCTTATGCGTTTCCTCTCTCTCTCTCTCTCTCTCTCTCTCTCCTTTCTCTCTCTCTCCTTTCTCTCTCTCTCGCTTTCCCAATTCTCTCTCTCCCCTTTCTCTCTCTCTCTCTCTCTCTCTCTCTCTCTCTCTCTCTCTCAAACCAGTCTACAAAGACCACTCAGAGGAGAACCAAATGGGGTCTTTACAGATGGATGTTCTTTTGTTTACATGTTATTTTGTTCTTTAATAAGTCAGTGGGACACTATAAGTGTATTTGTCCACAGGTGTTCGTTGTTTACAGGTGGTCATTAGCACAGGTTTGTAAATAGTTCTAAATGACCGTAAAATTTTACTAAAATGATAAACTATAATTACCTTCACAACGCATTGAGGTTGCATTAAGCGTATAATTAGATTTGCATATGCATCGGTAACTACCAACGGTGTCTTCACAGATTTTAAGTGGGTCATTACAAATATTGGTGTCTGCACATTCATTCACGTTGTTTACACACTGAGCGCCGGTCCATCCAGGCTTACAAAGGCATCCTGCATTTTCAAAAATATTTTTACATTAATATTTTGCAATGTGTTTGCGTAGCTTAACCGTCATCTATCATGAATATTTTTTTCTCCGAAGGATGATTAGAGATGTTTAAAATGTCACTGCCATGGAATTCGGTTATATAAGTCCTAATTTTTACCCCCTTCGAAAGCCATTAAAACAATGGATTTACGTTTAACATTTTATAGTATGCTTCCATAGTATGTTAACATTAAATGGTGTATAGTATAATTCAACAGCGTGTTTACCTTTAACATTGTCACATTTCTCTGCACCCTGACTGCTGCATCCACACGTATTGTTACAATTCTCTCCCCAGTACCCAGCAGAACAAGCTACGCAAGTAAAAGAACGAAGTAACTTAAACACATGCATTGTAAACAAGTACAATGTACTCTTTTGAACGAGACATGAATTAAAACAGGTTCGGTTTGTTTAAGCGTGTTTGTCAATATGTTGCAAAGGAAGTGCAAACTACACAAAACACTTAACGCCAAAAGGCTGTGTGTTGATTGCAACAGTGAGAATATCTACATTCTTTTAATTCAAAAGACATTTCAGATAAAGAAAGAAGAATATTACGATCACTACAGCATTTACGTCTTACTGCAAGTAGTAAAGCATGTTATTGAATATTTAAAATCGCAGAACTGTATGTGTCTGTAAACTTGATTGTGAAATAACCTATGGCTCTCAATTATTTATAACTGTTTTTCTTAGAATCCGTATTTAATTTGTTTGGTAGATCTAATACATGTTTGCGTTATATCAATCATTAATGCTATAATTTTAAATTATACCCATATACAATAACATATGGCACTCTTAAAATAGTTTACCTGTACATGTAGTTTTGTCAGTATTTATCGTGTATCCGGAATAGCAGCCGCACGTATAGGAACCGTTGGTGTTAGTGCAGGTTTGTGCACATACTTTCAGTTCGCATTCATTGATATCTACAAAGATAAACAACTGCTTAAACTACTCTAAATTACCTGTACACTCACACTTGTCTTAAGACCACTGATTTGAAAACCACAAAGTTGGCTCTGAAAAGCAAGTGTTTGTTATTCACAAACGAATTTATACTTTAAGTTTGTCAGACAATAGGGTCATTATCAATATGTGGTCTTGGTTTACGGGTAGTTTGAGCAGAGTTAGTAGTTTGTTAGTAATTGACACTCATATCAGTAATCATTTAAGTTTAACTATGCATCGTATATAACTAAACTAACAGCATGGACAATAAACAAAGGTGCCTCTTAATTTGTAAATATACACATGTGTTTTCATCCGTTTTAATAGTGGTTAGTACTTCCAAATAAAACCGAAAAACTTCGCGTGGTATATTTTTTAGCCGTTTCGACAATAAAACAAACTAGATGATGTTCGGTTGAACACGTGTCGCAATCGGGTTCTTTGCCAGAATAAGAATCCAAGCACGAAAAGGCGCATACAAATAAGACCTTGACCAAAAAGGTCTAGTATCATAAAACCCATGAGTCGTTTAATTTGAAAGATTGTTGGAGAAATATTAAGAAATGTCATCAAAGTTATAGACAACTAAGTTTTATTGACTTAATTCAACTAAAAAAACAGCAACTCCCATTAAATAAAACCTTGACCTTACCCAAAATATGTTCATGACAGAGCGATAATATGTATAACACTTAAATGTTAAAGGCTATTATTAAATTGTTTCACAAAAAGGCTTTCTACTATCACGTAAATAACATTCTAAGATTTGGCACGAGAATCTTACCTTGACAGGTTCCGCTGACATTTTTGTAACCGTTGTTGCAGAAACATGTTGGAGTACCGCCTTTTAAAAAGCAGCCACCATTTAATGTATCGCAGTTTGAGTTACACAACGCAGTGGCATCTAAAACGATAACGGAATACCTTTGTATTACTGAATAGAAAATAAGCTTCAAGATGCATTTTGTTAATTACACATTATTAATTAACGTCACAATTAAACATAACAGCTGTAAAAATAGTTCAATGATCACGCTCTCAGCGTAAACTATTTCATTTCGCTCTTACACCGTAGTCATGGATTTTATTGAAATATACAAATAACTGCAAGTAACATTTTTGAATATCATCTTTGCCCAAGATCATAAAAATGAAATTGGAGACCAGTCTCAAATCCCAAGTATCTGATTGCCTGAAACGGTGACCAGTCGCCATTCAGATGCTTGAGACTTGAGACTGTTCTCCTAATTTAGTTTTATGATCTTTGGTACAGTGATAGCCGAAACTTCGAAACTGAACATAATCGTACATTTTATTATTTAAGTAACCACAAGAGTGGACTTTCTGCTATTTGTTTTCTTCACGAGTGTCTTGATAAGCGCTAAAAATATTTGTTCTGTATCATAACGTGCGCTCCTGGGCGGTAGGAGATAAATCAAATTCTGTGAGAAAGAACATGCCGTTCAAATTCAAAAAGATCTCTTTCAAACTACTTATCCGAAAATGCACTAAATTTAAAGTTTCTGCGGTTTAAACCGGATGTGTGTTTTCCTTAATGAGTGGATTTCCGGAACTGGATCTATCATCTTATAAAACCCAGAAGGGTTCTTCAGCAATTAACAAAAAAATGCCCTTTCTGAATTTTTATAGACGCTGTACAACTTGAATACATGGGAATGTTTAAGTAGCAAAACATTTTACTAAATTTGTTGTTACTTTTTCGACTGTAACTTTTACAACATGTTAATCAATGAAATAAATTTGTACAAGTTTGTCCTAGCACAACTTACTTTGTTCATAGATTAATTACATGTAATTACAATGTATTCAATTTTCTTCTAAATACATTAATATTTCTTTTGATTTTTGTTTATTTTTTGATGGACGCCATATCCAAGAATACGCGCACGCCTAATACGTTTCCTCAAATCACCTCAAGTGTAATTTATGTTATTCTTGCAACAATGCTCGGATACGTGTGCAATGAAATAAATGTTTTAACACACTAGAACCCTCTGTAAATATCAAACAAATCGCTTAGAAAATCTTAACCTAAATCTTTCATTAAAATAATTATTTTTACACGTATACATACACGTATATGCTTGACATGTGTTGTCACCACGCGATTCGATGATATACGAGTAGATGATTGTAATTTGCGGTCATTCAGGGGCGTAGCTAGCCATCTATTGATGTGGATTCAAGATTATTCCAGAGGGCTCGGGGCCAAAGCCCCTGCCCCCCTTCTCCGACCCCCGAACATTTTAAAACAATGGTAAACTCTGATATATTCTGGGCCTTCTGAGGTAAATCATGTGGATTTAGCCTCACACTCACGTACAGACAGCTACGCGCCTGTCTTTTACAACTACATTTTGAATTTAATGTATTCCTACTTGGTGCGCACGCGTTTGTAGAGCTGTTGTAGATGTATCCAGAATAACAATTGCAGGTGAATCCTCCATCGTTGTTCTCACAAACCTGCGTGCAATTATGTGTGGCCTCAGCACATTCGTTGATATCTAAAACGAATTCAATATTTAAATTATTTTTTCACCTTGCAAATCGTGTACAATGTAATGGGGTTGCATTGTTATTTCGTTATATATCTGTTAAGTAATGTTACAGCAAACCAAATTAATTATTTTAAGGAGAACTACCAATTTTATTTTAAAATTTTAATAATTATAAATTCCTTTAGTGATATCGAAAATACTTATCTACAAATAAGTGAAATCTATACCGAGAAAAGCAGAATACGACCAGCATGATATTACTAAGAATAAAAAAGACGATGCAGTATGTGTAACATAAAGTATGTCGTACGTCCAACAAACCATTTGCTTAAATTATCCGGTCACTGTTTGAGATTTCGCAATGAATATGTTGAGGTTTTGCGTTCTTGCGATTATTGCGAATAAACATCTAACCAATTAGCCGTGACAAACTTTAAGGCGTTTAATGCGTAAAATCTTAATGTATAACTTGTATGGACATTGAAATATGTCAAGATTACAATTAAAAAAAATACTTTATGCAACGTATTATAAAAACATATCTCGCATGTAGTGCCTAATTATCTGCCATGTAACGCACAACCTAATCGTCACATTAATTTTATATTTTGTCATTCGGTTCTTCTTAAAGAACGTCACATATGCCAACAAAGATTGGTTGGTTACCAAAGTGTCTAATATATGTATAGTAACCATATGTTAATGTATCTCCATATATCAATGACACTTAATGAGTGAATTAAATGTGATTACCGACGCAATGTGTAGCATTAGTTCTGCGTCTTCCGCTTCTACAGGAACACTGGAAGCTTCCAATAGAATTTTTACAATCATCACCACAGGGTTTACTATTAAGACATTCGTCAATGTCTGCAAGAAAAAAAGATCGGGTCAAGATTTTTACTGGTTTAGACAAAAAAAACGTACACTGTAACTACAATAAGATTTATATCATTTCGACCATAGAACAGTATATACTATTTAATTTAAAAAAAAACAACTTGTAAACATATTTTTTTCCGTTCTAGACAATAAAATTTGCAATCGGTCCTGGTTATGAAAGGCCATAATAAACTTACTGTACCTCACAATCATTTTGCCTTTGTTTAACCAAGATATTTACCGTTACAATCCTCATTACCATTTGCCTTGGTGTAACCAAGATATTTACCGTTACAATCCTCACTATCTTTTCCCTTGGTGTAACCAAGATAATTGCCGTTACAATCCTCACTATCTTTTCCCTTGGTGTAACCAAGATATTTACCGTTACAATCCTCACTATTTTTTCCTTTTGTGTAACCAAGATATTTACCGTTACAATCCTCACTATCTTTTCCCTTGGTGTAGCCAAGATATTTACCGTTACAATCCTCACTATCATTTGCCTTGGTGTAACCAAGATATTTACCATTAAATCCACACTATCATTTGCCTTGGTTTAACCCAGAAAATTAACTTCAACAATCGCCAGTATCATTTGCCTTGGTTTAACCAAGATATTTACCATTACAATAGCAACTATCATTTTGGCGTTGTTATATCCAATATATTGGCCATTACATTCCTCACTATCATTTTTGCGTAAGTGTGACCAAGATATTTACCATAACAATCGCCACCTTCATTTGCCTTGGTGTAACGAAGATATTTACCATTACAGCCCTCACAATCATTTGCATTTGGTGTAACTAAGATATTTAAAGTTACAATCCTAACTGCCATTTGCCTTCGTGTAACCAAGATATTTACCATTAAATCTACACTATCATTTTCCTTGGAGTAACCGAGACATTTACTTTAACAATCGCCACCTTCATTTGCCTTGGTGTAACAAAGATATTCACCATGATTACAATAGCAACTATCATTTTGCGTTGTTATATCTAATATATTTACCATTACATTCCTCACTATCATTTTGCGTAAATGTGACCAAGGTATTTACCATAACAATCGCCACCTTCATTTGCCTTGGTGTAACAAAGATATTTACCATTACAATCCTCGCTATCATTTGCCTTGGTGTAACCAGTAGGACAGCCTGCACAAGTGTATGCTTTACCCGTCAATTTTTGAGTGGAAATATCGTTGTCTGTACAGGTTCTGTTCAACGAGCATGGCCTATCAGCACAGCCATCATAGTCTTTATTGCAATCTTCACCTGATTTTAATTAGATTGATATTCAATGATATTGTTTCGCGAAATTATTCATAGCTGTCATTGAAATAAAAATATGACGCATGATTATGCCATCTTTTTATAAATTAAGCATATGAACATAAAACCTCTTAAATCATAAAATTATGCATATTTGTGCCTACGTTTTTAAGATGCAATTAAACACAACCTAACCTGCTAATTGACATGGTTGCTAACTACTTACCTGTAGCGTACGCGTAACAAACACATAACGCAATACTAAAACTATCCGTATTCTGTTGAAGAACTCTGGTCTTAGTGTAATCGCAATATCCAGAACCGTTACAGCCAGTGCACAGTATGACTTGCAGATCCAACACGGCTATTGCACCCTTGTCGTCTGTCGCCTTCACACTTAAATTAAAATAGAAGTTATAAACGGTTTATTACATCAGTTTTACACCTTCATCATGTAAAACTGCGCGTAGTTTTGTTCACTTACTCAAAATATAACTAAGTACGCCGTATCATACAAATTTTCTTATTTTTTATCTAACCTATAATAATTTCAATACACTAATTATGAGTTTACTTATTTTTTCGATTCTCGTGAATACATTTAAATGTAAAGTTTAACTAAGAATCCGAAAGTCCGAACTGAAACTTTATTGAAATTTTCTGTCTACCAGCCCCTCCCTTAACACCCCCCGCAACCATTAGTATGTGAAACCCGAAATAAAAACATACATTTTTGTCAATGTCGCGGATTAGAATGACATTGTTTGGCCAATTTCCCGGCATGTTCTCAGTTACTTTGACAATATTAAAATGAGAAATCTTTAAATGTATGCCTTTCCTTTTTCTAATGTTTTAAAACTCACTCAGTGTACACATTAATGTAAGTTAAGATTTCAAGTTTATCTGCTGTTTCACATTTCATATCAGACGAAATGATCGACAGTTTTGCAGTTATTGTTTGATATTCGTAATTTGCAAAGACAGCAATAAAATGTGAAAAAAAAAACGAAATCTGTCAGACAATCAACACATTAGAGGAATGGTTTGATAACACAAGAAAGATTGCTTTTCGGAATAGCCAGAACTTATTAGGGAGGCTGTATTTTCTTGGTGTGGCTGGTCGTGATATATATGTTTTACTTTAAACAACTTTTATAACTTAATACAGTAAAGAAATACCGGGGATAATACAGGTTTTAAAATCCATCGCAACCTCCCGCTTACCACGCCTAATTCAAAAGAAAACTAGAAACATAATTGACTAATATTTCAAGGAGTATTTCGATTCATACTGAACACATTAACACATAACTGAATAAAGTTAGCAGCCACTTAAAACACCAAAATATTGAATATAGTGAAGTCGAAATAATCAGAAATAAAGATGGCAGTTACACAAGTATTAATTATGTAAAACATAATAATATGTGATATACCTCAGAATTTGTGCTTCAATTTTGTTAAACAAGATCGTTGCCGTTGTCTCATTGTCAGAAACCATTGTTAAATTTAAAGCGTTGCTTCCAGTGGCAATGCTATAATTCAGTTTGCCATCATCGATTCCAAAAAGTGTCACGTTCTTTGGAGAATTCAACTGAACATGAATCTTACTAGTATTGGCATTTAATGAGCCATTTTTCAACGTTAGCGTTGGTGCTTCGTTTGCTGAAAATTAAAAAAAAAAGCTTTCTATTTTCCTGTCGCAGATATAACATTTCAAACATAAGTTGTTTTTTTACATTTTAACATATAATGTTCAAAATTATGTTCATTCAACCATATTAATTTATTGTGAAATACACACATACATATTTCTCGTGTTCGGTGGCTTTCAAGGTTCCCTTTTCTATTATTACGATCTTTAAACGCGTGAACCAAAAAGCACGCTTTTCATAAACACATTTTGTAAATACTAGATTTCGCCCAGTGTACTTCAGCTTAACAGAAAACAATATTTAAATATATATATTTTTAAATATTTACCTAATGTTTCTCTCGTCTCCTTTTCTTCTACAACAACTTCTTTTGTTGCGCTAGCTATGGAATCACTTCCAGTAAACACTTTGTCAAATATACACTGTATATTTTCTTCACCACAAAATGTTTTTGCAGCGTTTACAGCTGTTGAGTTTGTTTGGTTTGCTTCGTCGAGGAAGTTAGGAACAAAGGTAGTGTTTTGGTAATCAAGATACGATGCTCCGGGAGGGTATTCAAACACCGAATTTCCAGAAACAATCCCTGGGAATAAGATATGTATTGCGATACATAAACGCTGTCTGGCTTGTTTTATTATGGTGCTCCATGTTTCCTTAACCCTTTCCTCCATATAAATACAATTTTTACGCATGTGCGATCAGTGTAGATTCAGATCAGCCGGAACATCCGTGCCGTCTGATCAGGATCTCAACTGGTCGAATTTTGGTCAGATCAAAACTGAACAGTTTATATCCTGATCAGACGGCATGTATGTGCCGGTTGAACTGGATCTAAACTGTTCGCCCTCGCAATAAAGGTGTTTCTATGGAGGAAAGGGTTAAGCCTATACCTCAGTTTTGGTATTTCACAATGAACAAAAAACTCAGCTATATATTACAATAATGCTATCTTTTAGAAATATCTTTACTGTTCTTGTTTCATCGCCGGCTGAAAATGATGTACACAATAATAATAAATGAATGTCTGTATCGGTATCGTTGACTTTGGATCAGTTTTACATGTATTGCTTTTTCTAATATAAAATGTTGAAAGGTCATCAATTTGTATTTGAAACAAACTGCAATAAAATTATTTTTATATAAGTTATAAGTCGTTATTACAATGCATATCCCGAGTAAAATTGGAATGCTATAGAAACTAACGAGGAAAAGTTTTCTACATGTACCGAGCAATAGGTTTACATCATGTCAATTTTTTCTTCCGACGTTTGAACGTTACGCACTAGCATTTTTCAGTTTTAGCAATTGAACTAAATTACGTTCGACTTACATGATTTATTTCGCTATAATTTTAATCGGTATGTCGTTAAAAATACGTTTTACAGATTGCGAAGTGAATGAAATTGGTAAAATAAAGTTTAATGCATTCGAGCACGTATCATTAGACAAGGACTTATGTAGAATACAACCTATCAAAAACTTCCGAACTGACTCACATGCTTGTCCATACTGGAAGATTTGTCTTTCTGAAGAGTTTGAAGCAAGTATTGTTCCATTAGGAAAGATGAAGTCATCGTCTGGCTTACTGTTTCCATTGCCTAGAAGGCCTCTGGTAAAATTAGCGTACTCAGTCAGGTTTGGGAAAACCAGAGCCATTGTCAATAACTTGTTCGACGCCTCTATGGATACACTTATACCTACGATACAAAATACTTTTGAATTAATTTGTTCGACGCCTCTCAGGGTACACTAATACCTACGATAAAAAATACTTTTGAATTAATATGTTCAACGCCTCTATGGGTACACTAATACCTACGATACAAAATACTTTTGAATTATTTTGTTCAACGCCTCTATGGATACACTAATACCTACGATACAAAATACACTTTTACGTAAGATAAAAAATACTTTTGAGTTAATGGCCAAGAAAATACTGACTTAATTAAATGATTACAATACCGACTCAAATTAAATGTAAATTTAAGTTAACTGAACTCAATATTCACCTACATCTATATCATTGCAAACCAATAGTATTGCAATAATAAAACAGAGACTAAGTATCGTGTTATAGATAGGTGATATATGATCAAACGCTAAAATACTATACACATGTTGAATTCTGATTTGAATCGAGAATACAGCCAAATTGACCGTATATTTTCATGTTCTAAGACAGAAATTTTATAACTATTAAATAAATTATTTCAAAAATGATTGGATATAGTTTTGGTCACTCTGTGGGAAAAGATATCTTTAAGTTTGATATATTTCATCACATTTTAGTTGTTTTAATATATTAAAAAGAACTTGCAAGTACTTTTATTTCGGATGGTTTTTCTTCAAATGTTGACAATAACACGGTATTTTACCTCGAAACGCATAATAATTAAAATCGTCTGCTTCACTTTATGACGTTATTTCAATGATTGACTTCAACTGTCAGAAGTTGCCTTTACCAGTGTCTCGCCCAATTTAAAAAAGGAAACATGTATATAAGAAATATACACACCAAGAAAACACAGTCTCTCATTAACAGAAAACTACTTACCTGAATTAGGGAACACAACTTCAATAGTCTTAGCTTTCGGTTTAAATAAGGAAATATTGTCCAACTGCCTGGTAAAATTCTCTTCTTTTGAAAATTCCTCCGTCCAAGATCGACCGTTGACTTTAATCTGAAGTTCTATAATATTTTAAAAGATGCATTAATTATTTTCAACAACACAAGTGAAAAAGTATAAAGGTAAAGCTACATTATGAAAATTGAAACTTTACAATAGATGAATAGGGAACTTTGAAGACCCTCGACCACGACAAATATGAAAATATTGCAGGCTCGGTTTGATTGAGCCTGTTCATGGGCAGTAATGGAAATGCTTATTACTGCCCACGCCACCTAGCCCCGGGTTGAGCGCAACTCAATAGTAACACTAATGAACAGTACAATTTTGATCCATTCCAAACGATGGTATGCATATGGCGGTGAATATGGAACCTTTAAACGGATTGTAGTAAATCATTGATAAGGTTATTCCACGCCTTGTATTGGTTGATATTGCATACACAAGAGCGACACAGAATTAAACACTCAACTCATTAGATAGCTTTACATCATATTTGATCAGAAACATAAAAATCGTGTTTCGCTATTATGATTTTATCCATTTTAAAAGAAATTGACAAATTAATCACAATATCTTTTTTCATCGATCTTTCTGCAACCCAAATGATACATATAATTAAAAGTGTTTTTTCCCAAAAAGTCGTCATCATAATTATTACACTTGTTATTATGAAAACGGCATATCAACAGTTGGTTAGGTTTAGATATATTAATTGATTAATATGAAAAGCAATATAAAAAAATAGTTGTGTAGAGAAAAAAAACTAAAATGCATTACTTTTTTATGCGATGCATTGCGGAGACAGAAACTAAAAAAGTTTTTACTTATATTAATCAGATTGTTTGATACGTTAAGGAATATTATGACGTGACACTTTACCTGAAGACGTAACACTATCCAGTTCAATTGTAAAAGACGTCGTTGCCCCATCCAGCGTCTCTCTTGCTGCAAAGGCTTTGTAGACCGTTGCTCCCACCGACTTATTCTGTTCATTCAAGTAAGGCGCTGTCCTGGATTGCAGTACAAACGTCAACATGCTCGTGTTTAGATTCATCGTAGTATTGATCATAGTATACTCCCCATGTCCGTTAAATGTAAACTGCTTTCCATCCAGCGTCAAAACATGTGGATCGCCTGTCCCGCCACCTTTATGAAGAAGAAGTAAAATACGGATATCGGGTAAAGCTACAACCAAAAAAAAACGCCTCCACAGCCGAATTTCAAAGAGGAAATGATAGCATTGCATAATAATTATATATTTATCAATTTAAAATAAGAAAATACAAAAGAATGGGTATTTTTAAAATTACATAATCTGTTTTTACTTCTGAATAATTTATTTTAAGTGTTCACATGTGCCGTTTGATCTAATTTAAATAAAACGGGCACATTTTTGTATTCATTGATTTACAGAATGTTAACATGGTAATGCTTTATGGTTAATACTGTATTTTTACAAAGAAAGAATTTCTATTTAACGAATGCTAATATTTTAATGATTTTGTTCACAAATAAACAACTAAAGGCGCAGTAGACAATACTATCTAAATACCTGATAAAACAAACGGTCTGGCAAGACAACCTCTGTTCTGAGGTCGAACTGAATAGAAAACATCACAAAGTCCCTCAGCACAACACATTCTTCTCATGTCAACGTCTACATCTAATAATGGTCTGATTTGCTGACTGTACCTCGTCTTAAATCCTCCGGAAAGTTCATCAGAAATAAATCCCGAATTCTTATAACAACAAATCTGCGATAGAAAATGAAAATTTACTACGATATGACGTATTATAAGAATTATTTCTGCTAGATGGTTAAAATTATCACTATAATTATACAATTTCTACGAACAAGAAGGCGTGATTTTATCTTAGGTATCTATTTACATGTGTAATTTGCGTAACTGTTGTAATTGCTAATTATAGTGGAATTTAAACAGTTAACAATTGCATTTTCTTTGTCAAGATATTCTTCTTGTTATAACACTGTTAACAGTACTGTTCCAGGAAATGTTAATAATGGGTTTACGATAATCTTTATAAACAGTAAATTTATAATACTTCGATTATATTTTCTGAAATACTACCAACTGTGTAGGTTAAGTTTATTAAGAGATTTTAACAATAATGAATGTTTCTTGTGTTTGTTTTTCACTATCTGGCTATTACGATATTCTTCATCTTTCAAGTCAATAAAATTTCAATGCTTAAACTGATCAGAAATAACGGATTTCAATGTACAAGCCAATTTCTCGAAATGAGGAGAAAATTGTTACTGACCGATCCTTGACCTTTAAATCTCCTGCTAGAGGTGAAGTCATAGCAAAGATTTGAACCAGTTGACAAAAGCCGAGAATATAAGATTCTGAAATTTCTAGTAATCGGTATGGTACGCTGATCACATGGACAATCAGGTATCAGGTCCCAGGCTTGTTGGAGTTCTTTTTGTTCAAGTTTCTCCTTTCTCGCCCAGAGCCTACAGGTCATACATCCAGATTGGGTTTGGTCCAAACCCTTGTTGAGCGAGAACCATAAAAATCCCTGGCGGCCTGAAATGTATGATATTTCAAGAATAAATTAAAGCAGTGTAGAATGAATAAACACTGATTACAGTGAAATCTGGTAATACTATCTGATTCCAAACTGCTCGACTAAGTGTTTTCTGTTAAGGTTATTCAATTTTTAACACACAACCTACAGGTCATACACGCATATTCGGTTTGGTCCAAACCCGTGTTGAGCGAGAACCATACCGTGTTGAGCGAGAAATCCCTAGCGGCCTGAAATGTTAGATGTTTCAAGCACAGATGAAAAATCAGTGTAGTATTAAAGGTTATACATGATATAAGGTAGAGGAGTTATTGTACACAAAACTTGTTCAGTACTACAACAATATCATAACGTGGATTTTCTATCAAGTATTTCGATAAATTAGGGAGTTCGCGCTTAGTCTGGAGTTCGAAACACACGTTCTGGGCTGAAGGTTATAAAGCTGAGCAAGGAAACCAGTCTCAAATCTCAAGGATCTGATTGGCTGAAATAGCGACTGGTTTCCATGCTCAGCTTTATAACCTTAGGCACTGTTTTATTTCAACACACTTCAAATAAAACTCACATCATTATAGTATATAAAGTAACATAAGTTTAGAATATGGCAAAATTGTTTTGTTCTAACAGTGCTCATCGTTAAATTTACCCGAACGTTTTCGTCAATAAAATTACTTAATCAGGGGTAAGTTTATATATACATGTACTTACCTAAATTAAAGAACTCGCTCACTGGGTCGACCACTCTTGTCCTGTAACTTTGTGTAAGATCTGTTGCAAAACCAATCAGGTTTTCTTTGGTGGAAAATTTCATACTTCCGTCAAGGTAAGAGAAGAATGCTAGGGTATTAGAAGATCCATCAGATATAATGACTAGTTGGAATGTCGAAATCTGAAAAAAAAGATAAAAATTGAATCATTTAACATTAAGTGGTTTTCATTGTAATGATACGAACGCTATACATTGTGAACTCACCCTTCGTCAGGTAAAAAAACTTGGAAATTTGAGGTCGAACTTTTGATTATTTATATGCAGGTTTAGTCTCTTATCACGTTATATTTGATATGAACATGCTTCAACACACACTCGCACTCCCACATCTCTTCACTCTACAAACCCCCTCGTCACAAAATCTGTCTGGTTGTTAAGGAAACTGCTCTGTCAGAACGGGCGCATGTTATCCACATGATAGCAACATAATCCTGTCAGGTTTTCTTACATCAGTTATTGGTTTTCTGTACTCGGGCACGCTCTCCCAGGTGACCACAACCAGTACAAACACGTCCATGTCACGATACCCGGCATCAGACAGAAGTTTACTCATTGTTGCGTTCACATTCGTGTCAGATGAGTACTCCACATCGTTATATATGCGATAATAAACTTTTCCCGACATGCTCAGATCAATATTGGAAAAGTATGGAGCAACTACGGCTTTACTTGAGAATACTAAACTGTCGTTGACACTGGACGGTATGTAATTTGCTTCATATGAGCCGCTGAAGGTTACAATGCCATTTTCGCAAATCTGAAATAAATAATGATTTTAGGAATGGAGATTCATACAAAATGCCCGTAAATGACAAAATGTTTTTTATTAAAATACGAAAAACATAATATGGTTCTCCAATTATTTGCTGAACGAATTATACAATGTATGTTACCAAAGTGATGCCGTCGCTTAATCTCCTCCAAATCTTGTGTTGTTGTTGTATATCTATTCTATGTATGTGTTTCAGGACAATGGGTTGACCATCATAAATTCCCAAGTGAGAAAATAAGCTTTAGTATTGTTATTTATCTTACCTTCTAAGCTAAGAAAAGCATAGTAATATATTAGGAAAATTTACCAATACATCGTAGCTTACATTGCAAAAGCCTGTTTACTATGCAGAAGTTTTAAGTAATAACATCACAAAACTTCGAAATCTCAATTAATGCTGGATGCATGTGTACGTGTACAAAATCTGTAAACTAAGATATGTAACCCGATCGATTTTAAGGTATCGCAAACATTGAAAATGGCGAAAACTAGCTAAAATTTCAAAAAATGAATTTTGGGGGAAATACTTATTGCCACCTAGATTTTAGTAAAGAAATGTATTTAGCTATGGATGTTGTAAATGTTTGCAAGCTCAGTTTAGTCTAATTCATGTTCTAATTACCCAGCACATACTAAAACAAAAGAAAAACCATTTGCATGAGAACTCTGAAATTCATGAACAATATACCAAAGCAACTCATACCTGAAATAAGTAAATGCTGGACTACATTGTTTAGTGGCAATTCGTCAAAAAATGTTAGGGTTTTCAAGAAATTCAAGGAAAACTTACTTCCTACTTTCACTTTCTCTTTCACTTTGAACCAGGAAGTAAGATTTCCTTGAATTTCTTGAAACCCCTAAAATTATTTTGACGAAAACTTTTTTTTTGAAATTTTAGCTAGTTTACATCTGATTACATTGCCAGAATTCAATTCAATGTTTGCGACCTCTTAAATAAATTTATGAATATGTTATATCTTGGTCAGTATACATTCTGAAAACATAATTTGTACTTACATACATTTCCTTTCGAAACTCGTCACCAACTTTGATTGGGCAATCAAACTCAGTTATTTCGTGACACCCATCCCTTTCGAAGCGTACAACTTGATGACTTGTATAGCTCGGAAGAAGAAGGGAAGAGCGGGCTGTAATAAGCTGAATGCATTTAATGTTTTCAAAATGGCACGTACATGTATTCGAACATTTTGAAAATTAATAATAAAGTGTTATCTTGTCATATTATAACCAAGTAACAGAGGTCCGAAATGAAGGATTTATTTTTTATATTAAATAGAAATAAATTAAGCTGAGAACTAATAGAGTACAAGTTAATGCAGTTTTATTTGTTGTTGTTTTTTATTAAATACTATTTTGTCCATGAAACATAATATCAATGTTACTTAAACACAATAACATAATTTATACTTTATACTCTGAATATGTCATCTGCGATAACAACTCCATCTGTTACAACAAGACTAAAAACTTTGACAATTACTTTAGCTAACAATTAGAATCTACAAGGTAAATATATTGTAAAATAATGTGAATTAACAAAATTTAACTTCATCAAATAATGTTTTATTAACTTTGTTATATCAACGGTCATGCGCATTAATGTTTTTCGAACAAAATTTATCTCAGGAAAATAATGGTTTTGCAACTTACGTATAAATATGCATTGAGCAGTGTCCCATGCTCCTGATGAGGTACATGCGATTTTTGTTTTTGTGGGATTGTATCTCGTGGAACAACTCACTGTGGCTGTAGCCCCGTAAGTCGTTTTACCCGAGTCAAGATTAATTACACCGTTCGAAATATTTACAGGTTGTCCACAGTCTATAGATACATATTGAATTTTCATTAAATAACGTTATTTAAATATAATTTCTAATTAAATCAAATAAATATAAGAGGTCATTGCATCAAGAATATTATTGCATAATTGTTTAATGCTAAATTCATCATAGCACCTAAAACATTAATTTCGACTAGAATTATCTAGTAAGCCTTGCATGTCACAACTTGCTCTGTGCACATGACCATATTGTATTTAATTGTGTCGTCTCATTCAGTAATTATTGAATGTCAGTTGAAATATCAAGATCATGATTCAAACCAAGCAAATCATTAATGCATCACTTGGCTATACAGAATCCCAGTGCTAGCATATAATTTTTAAATCTTTTTTTGCAGTGACTTTAACAGTGATATTTAATAGCAAGATATTGGCGCTTAGTGTGAGTTGAAAATGAAATGTAATGTCCGTTACGCCCAAACGCATAACCTTTTACGCAGTGTTTTATTTATATATTGCATGATTATTGATTTAATATATTATTATTAATTTACCTTTTATAATACACTGAGCACTACTCCATGTACCAGATGAGTTACATGAAATGTTTGCTGAAGATGCCTGGAATCCAGTAGAACAGTTAACTGTCGCTGTTGATCCGTATGACGTTTTCCCTGAATCAAGCTTGATTGTTCCATTTAATATTTCCGGGAGAGGTCCACAATCTATGAAAGAAATCAAACTTCACAAATATTTGTAATATGTTTGTACCTTTAAATGAGAATTTGCAATAAATTAATACATTTGATCAACATTAAGCTGTATCGACGTAATACAAATTCGATACACATAACATTCAGTTTGATGATAATACATAAATACTACATAGTAAATCGAGAAAACCTTTAATTGAGGCGCGCTACGGGAAAAGGTACCTTCGTTAATTGTTTGTGTCATTTTTTGTTGTTACTGTATTTAGAAAGAACGTTCGAATTTCTATTATTTTCTCATAACAAAACAGTGATTTTGTCACAAATTTTGACAATTAAATGGTATTTTTACCGCGAATCGCATAATAATTAATGTCGTCTGCTCAACTTTATGACGTCGTTTCGAGGATTGACGTCAACTGCCCGAAGGTACCATTTCCCGTGGCGTGCCTCAATTATTTTTAATTATATCTCATATTGGCACAGCAGTTCTCAAATTGGTCCAGTAATTCCTTATAGGACAAGGTTAATCATCATATTAATAATTTTATGTTTATATTCTGTCAATTGATACAATTTTAATTAATCAAATGAAATAATGGGCGATTTTGCCAGGGCTGAAAATCTCACTAAAGCCAGATCTAGACCAACAAAATATTAAATCTGATAATGGCCTGCAGACACCGTACATAAGTAATTATAGCGGTTTTCCCCGATTATATTAGAAATTGTCATCACAGGAAGCACGATTTATAACGTACGCAAAATGATTACATTAGATATGCATCCAGTACTACATTAACACACATATCTCCAGTAAAATATGTTTTACGCAGGCTATTAACACTTTCCATGGTTTTAAATACTATTCCTACTTTCACTTTTGCGATTTTGTAGGCGACAATCTAGTTCAAATGATTAGTGATAAAAAGCATGTTTAAGTTACTCGTCGTCAGATCCTGATAGCGTAGCGGTTTTAAGGAAATGATTTTAATCAGATTGCCCAGGCTGACATATGAGCTCTCAATCTCCGGCCAAAATGCCAATGTTTGGCCCGATAACAATGCCAATATGAAAACACTTGATTTATAGAATTATAACATTATAATTATAACAAATATGTTGCATTAAAAGTCGAATTTATATCTTTAAATGTATTTATCTTACCCTTAATTATACACAGAGCAATATCCCATAATCCTGACGAGTTACAAGTGATGTTAGCTGGCGATGGTTGGTACCCTACAGAGCAGTTTAATGTCGCTGTTGATCCGTAGGTTGTTTTTCCTGAATCAAGCTGAATAGCTCCGTTGGATATATTGAATGGCGACCCACAGTCTATAAAGAAAAAATAAATATTTACTGATTTTTTGCACTAAGAAGCCCAAATCAATTCTGAATCAATAAAAAGTTGTTCACAGTAAATAATCTAAATTTGATAAACACCACCTTACATCCCAATATTTTTTTCATTTCGAATGAAAGCAGAAAATTGATTCCAACCAATTCGTTTATTCAAATCATCACCTTTATGCATAATAATGGTTAAAAGACAAATCACGACAAATAATCGTTTTGAAGAACATAATTATAGCAAATAAAAAAACTGTGAATCTATGTCCATATCCTAAGAAGGAAAAACGAAAAATACAAAACAGTATCATATCTGCAGTGCATCGTACCTCTTACGGTACATTGAGCACTAGCCCATGCACCTGATGAGTTACATGAAATCTTTGCAGTCGATTCTTGGTATCCTTTGGAACAGTTAACGGTGGCTGTTGCACCGATTGTCGTTTTTTCTGAATCAAGCTTTATTGTTCCGTTTGTTATTGCTGGTGGAAACCCACAATCTGTGAAGACATATCAACTTTTTTTTTACATCTTGCAATGTTTACAACAATTTCGTATGAAAATCTAGCAAAAATTAACATGCTCATTAGAACTTGGTTTAAAATTCGAATGGCAAACCATCATTCATGTTTCGTGATTTTCTTTTATAACTGGGTTACGAAAAGTGTAACAGAGCATGCATAAACCCCTGAACGTTGTTTAATCAACTTATTATAATAATTATATATATAATATAACATATAATTTAAAACACAAACCATATAGCGTAAACGCGAAATAAAACTCTCAATTAATTTAACCTGTAATACATTTTCCTGATGCCCATTTGATAATGCCATTTTAGATATTAAAATTTTTCTTACTGTTATTTAAACTAGACAAAAATTGCACTTTTCAAAATAAATAAATAAAGGGCATTATCAAATTTAATCTCCGTGCAGAACTGTTTAACAGCTTAATAATAATACCTAAAATTTCGGAGTGAAAAACAACAGTGAGTTAATTAGAATATAATTTCGGATAAAACCTTTCCGTTACTTCGCAATCAATAAAATCAAATGTTATTATGATTTGTTTATGTCGAGAAACGCTTTAAGGATTATACCCAATCATGCTTGTGCTAAACGAAACTACTTATGTTACAATAAATGTAGTTTCATTTATTTAGTCTCCTTGATCTCTTTCTCTTAATAAAATCGATGCATTGAAAACTTACTGAAAACACAATAAACCTCACGGTCATCATTTTTATCATGACTTGGTTTATTAAACCATATCAAATAATTGATGTTTGTTTTTCTATAAAACCGAAACTTAGTTAAATATAAGCATAATACAAGGAAATTATTACTAAAGAAGTCACCACCCATTCGATTGGTTAAGTATTTTACCTCTGATACACTGGACATTATCCCAGACACCAGTAGAGTTACAGGTAACTTTTGCAGAAGTTGCTTGGTATCCAGTAGAACAGTTAACTGTCGCTGTTGCTCCGTATGTTGTTGTATTCTCTGAATCAAGCTGGATAGTTCCGTTTGGTATTGTTAATGGTGTTTTGCAGTCTGTATACAAAGCAAACAAAATTAATTATATATATTATAAACGATTAAATCTATCTGTAAATTTACCATCAATTTTCTAAATTCAAATGTATTTCATTTAATTTATTCTTGAAACAAGCTTTATCGTTCCGTTTTCAATCGTTGTATATGTAGTCATGGAAAAGGTCACCATAACATAACTTAAATATCAAAATCATAGGTTTTATACAAATATTGGTTTCAAAAACTTATCGGACAGTGAATTGTAAAAAGAACTTAAAATAACACCAAATAAATAAAAATGCTGTAAATTCACTTAGTTGCGTTACCAAACAAATTAGTGATTTCGGTAAAACAGCAAATTATTGCTTCTTTTATTCGTGTTATTGAATTTTCATGAACATGTTCAAAAAGAAATTTCTGTGATTTTTTATATTAATAAAATGGTGAAATATGCATATCAGGAATTGCCACTTTCAGTAAAAAGCTTCCCCATACAGCCAAGAAAAGAAGAGAGAGGCATTGTTTAATCAGCTTCAAAACAGACACCACAAACAATTAAGATAAGAAATATAAGAACCATTGGAGTTTCTGCCTTGCAACGGTCAGTGGCAGATCAAATTGCCACTTGGGGTTTAAACCAGGTTTTAAGGTGCACCAAGCTCACACTTCCTCCAACAGGTCCTCATATCAACATGTTTTTAAATTCATTGTTCGATCCCTCCACGAAATCCAATGAATTTGTTTTTCCTATGACCGTTCCTAGGCGGTAACCCCAAAGGGTTCTCTCTTTCGTTAATTGTTTGTGGAGTGTTATATGAATTGGCATACTGATAACAAACATGCTCCCCCTTTCCTCTCTTCTTTTTCGCTGCGTGGGGAGGATGTGCTTTGTGAGTGTGGCGACTCCTGTTATGTTTATTTCCCTTTTTTGTCAAAACAATCTGAAGCTCATTACCTTTTATTACACACTGAGCATTTTCCCAAGCCCCAGATGCATTACATGAAATCTTTCCAGGAGTTGCTTGGAATCCAATATCGCAAATCACAGTTGCTGTTTCCGCGTACGTTGTTTTGTTTGAATCAAGCTTAATTGTTCCATTCAATAGTGTAACTGGGATTCCACAGTCTGTAAATAAAAGCGCACGTATTTATCGATTTTTAATGTTAGGGAAATATTAATTTCTTTCATAACTTTAAAAATAAACAAATAGCTTCATTTCATTTTATTTTGCGTTTCACCTAACTTCATTGGATATTAACTTTTATATTTTATTACATGTACAGGTTCGATCAAACCAAGCCGGCAATATTTTCATTTTTGTCGTTTTCGGAGGTCTTCAAAGTTTCCTTTTCATCTATGTCAATATCAAATGACAACTTATTGAACTTAACCGTAAACGTTTTTTGTTAATTACATCTAATTATTGTTGTTAATTAAAATGACAAGAAGCTTCTAAACATAAAAATCTGCTTATCGAGCATAGCTAAATTCACAAAATAAAGCATCAGACATCAAAAACAACGAAGAAAAGATAGAATGACAAAATGTTATAAATTTAAATGGATAATGCGCACAATAATAAAGGAGAAAATAACAAATGTAATGTTATTTTTACATTACCGATTTTATACAATAACCTGATACTAAACACTATTAAGATGTGTTTTTTTTATTTTTGAAGGAATAAAATATAGTTGTAAACAAATTCTTTGAAAAAATATTTTTGTTAAATCCTAAAGATTCGTTGAAGGAAGTGTTTTTTTAATCATGAGATAATTATTATATTGTTCGATTACATTGTATAACATTACACGGTTGGATGTGAAATAAAGCAATTAAAATGTTTTTGTTGTTGCTGCTGTTGTTGTTTGATATCCGAGACACGTATTGAGAAAAGGAAAATTGATGATACTTGTAATTTTTAAGTTGCTTTCTTGCTTTTATTTGACTTTTTATAACCATAGACGATACATAGTTCTATCCACCCGTTAATTCTGGAAAAAAGGTTTTCTTTCTCGCGACTGTTACTAAGAATTTGGTTTGATTCCCAGCTTGCAATATGCTTTCAATTTCATGAACAAATCTAAAAGCAAAGCGGAAACCCGCTGTTCCTCTCTTTTTTTATTGTGTGGCGTATATTTGAAATTGGTCGTATTATAAACACGTCCTCTTTATTTTTATTTTTCGAGGTTTTTAGATGGTGAGTTGTTTCGGTAAGACCATTTCTGATACGCATTTTACATGATTTTGTTTTAATATAAATTAATATATTATAAACCGTTTTTTTATATTACATTTATTTTTCCAAGCGAGATATTAAGATTATATCTATCACCCTTCGATAAAATTTTGTACTCACGATTTAATATACTTCTCAAAGTTTGCTAAGCACTAACTTAAACATTTCTCATTGTAAAGTGTATATTATATGCAGCTACATTTAAAATCGTTTAGAGATGCAACAAGAAGGTCCTCTGTGTACAAATAACCATGGACGACAGTCGTGCGAACGAGGTGACACCGTTTTTTCACAGTCTTTAATTTACCTTGCATACCAGTACTCGACATTGTACATGTACGATACTCAGTCGTTACTTTCGATTTGAATACTGAATGACTGAATTAATGGCAAATGTGCATATCATAAAATATTTCTTAGATGCAGAGATTGACAATTTTTTCGGCAAACATTGATTTTTTCACATCCCCAATATCCAATTTGAATTAAAAATAAATCCCATAAACACATTACAATGTAAAACAATATACTTTTATACTAGATACTGTTTACTCGGGCATTAATCATGTAAATAAAAGGAAACAAAGAAATAAAGCTAATAACTATCAAACATCATAAGATATGTACACAAATTATTTGTGCTAAGGAAACTTTGAGTATATATTGATTGACTTTCACTGAAGAAAACAATCTTAATCCATAGCTGCCTTTGTTGCTGATTCTAAGTGAACTAACATCAAAGCGATATAATAAAATCGTGTTCAAAATAACTTTTGTTCTGATTGTGAAAGAATAAACCATATCCTTTATATATGATTTCGGTTAATAATTTTGCAAATTCAAAGTAGTTCTTGCATTTAATATGAATGAAAGCATTTTTTTCAGTAGGTTCGGAAGGAAGATTACGAGATTTAAGCTTCAAAAAGAATTAACCTTTCAGTTAATTTTAATGGTCGCCAAAGGACGTTTATGTTTAGAAAAAGATTAAAACTTTAGCTGCGTTTCGTTATTTTTCAACAATGAAAAATATCTCATAAGGCATGGCCAGCATAATTATCTTACCCTTGATTATACATCGAGCACTTTCCCATGTTCCTGATGAATTACAAGAAATAATTGACTGAGTTGCGTTATATCCTATAGAACAGTTAACTGTTGCTGTTTCTCCGTAAGTTGTGTTTCCTGAATTAAGCTGAATTGTTCCGTTTGAAATGGTATCCGGTTGCTTGCAGTCTATAAAAACAAAATATTTTATAAATAATTAAATAATACTTAAATGATCAAATCAAATTACCACAAATGCTGAATTTATTTGAGAATTATTTAATTAAACATTAAGAAATAGATGAACATGGAACTTTGAAAGCCACCAAACACGACAACTATGAACATATTGCAGGCTCGGTTTGATTGAGCCTGTTCATGTGCAGTGATGGAAATGCATATTACTGCCAACGCCGCCTATCCTCGGGTTGAGCGCAACTCAGTATTAGCAGCAATAAACAGTACAATTTTGATCCATACCAAACGATGGTATAGCAAAGATACTTCAAGTTGTAGTTTATGGTCATTGATATTAATGTGTTATACAAGTCTTTACTTAAAGATACAAATTCATCTGATTTTATGTTTGCATAAAAAAAAATTAACTTACCTTTTATGATACATTGAGCACTACTCCATATGCCCGACGAGTTACATGAAATGTTTGTTGAGGTTGCCTGGTATCCTGTAGAACAGTTAACGAACGCTGTTGCCCCTTCTGTTGATTTGCCTGCATCAATCTTTATCGAACCGTTTGCAATTTCTGATGGTATTCCACAATCTGTAATGAAAATAATATTAAAAAGCTGCAATACCATATATAAGTATAATGATCATTTAAACTACAGGCTAAACTGATATAATATTATTCTTGGTTCTCTTGAAATAACAGAAAGCCTTATTTTGCTTTTTTCCTGAATCAAGCTTAATCGAACCGTTTGCAATAGTATATGGTGATCCACAATCTGTAATGAAAACAATATTTGAAAGCTGCAATACCATATATAAGTATAATGATCATTCAGTCTAACAGGCTAAACTGATTTAATATTATCGTGGGTTCTCTTAAAATCACAAAATGAAGATTAATAGCGAAGAAAAAACATATCATTGTTACTGTTCAAAAGTGGTTTTTGTTTCGATTTGTGTTCTTAATTTCTGCCTTTTGTAGACTTTGCCTATGTAAAGTTTAAAAGTATTAAATAAACAAAATTAACAACACACATTTATATTCATTCTAATAATTGTAATAACTATACAATTTTAAACGCATAAAGTAGTTGTTTATAACAATCATATTCATGGTTTATAACAATCATATATTTTTGACGATCATTAAATAATATACAATGCAATTCCATCACTTATTAAGAACTGGCATTATCGAGCAATATATGTCTATATTGTTTGAAATGGTCATGTTCTTTCTTGTGCAGCGAATAAAGGCATCAGAAGCATGTTAACTTACCCCTAAGACATTCGGCATAACTCCATGCGCCAGATGAGTTACATGAAATGGTTGAAGGGTTTCCTTTAAACCCTGTAGAGCAGTTTACTATCGCCGTTGCTCCGAATGATGTATTCCCAGAATTAAGCTGAATAGTTCCATTGAGTATTTTTGGTAAACTTCCGCAGTCTGCATGCAAAATAAATCAAATACTGCAAAAGTTAAACATGTCTGTCATTTTGCTCAACCGAGTTTAGACTAAATCTTACAATGCTTTGCAATGCTATTACATGTAGCTTCTTAATATGTTTTATATGTTGGTGTGTTTTTACCTGTCAAGCAGAAGGGTGAGTTAGAGTTATTTCACTAAGACAACTTCTGTGTTGATATGAGAACCTGTTCGGGCAAGTGTGGCGGAGCACAATAGAACCTGTCTAAGTGTTTTCAATCCCCAGTGGTAAATTGTTTAATCACTGACAGTTCGAAGGTTGGCGAAAACCTTTACAGATCAAATGCGATGTTTATTTTCTTTCGATAATTAATGTAGAACTTTGTTCGTATAACCATGTTAAATTTTCTAATATAATAATGAAATAGGAAGTCATTATTGCTCATTATCTTACCCTTGATAATGCACTGAGCACTACCCCACATGCCCGATGAGTTACAAGAAATGTTTGCTAGAGTTGCTTGGTACCCTGTAGAACAGTTTACTGTCGCTGTTGCCCCATATGTTGTTTTTCCTGAATCAAGCTGGATTGCCCCGTTTGAAATGTTGTTTGGTTGCCCACAGTCTGTACGAAAACGTTTACGATTTTTAATTATAATAATCATGTCTGTTAAAGCTTATCCAAGGTTCAATATAAGAATAATTATTATTTCTTTGAATATGCAAATCAATTTAAAATTGTCAAATAAATAAACTCTGAACTTAAGCAGTTATATAAAGTGAAATAACATACCCCTAACACATTCTGCATTACTCCATGTGCCAGATGAGTTACACGAGATGCTAGAAGGGTTTGCTTGGAATCCTGTAGAACAGTTTAATGTCGCCGTTGCTCCATATGTTGTTCTATTCCCAGAAACAAGCTGAATCGTTCCATTCGATAGTGTTGGAAGTGCTCCGCAGTCTGTATTTAAAAACATCAAGTACTGCAAAGGTTTTTATAATAACTTACACTATTATAAAAGTTATTTTAGGTTAAATATACGTTTAAAATTTCGAAGCATACCATATTCGATAATTATAGGTTATTTGACGTTTTACTGTACAATACGGGAATATATTTGGACGAGTTCATAGCTTGAAAAGTCATATTGGACGAACCTTTTTATTCTACATCTAATAAATGAAGCATGACTTTTCAAGCGTTTAAAGACTATTCCATATATATTCCATATTACATACGGTCCAATATTTTATTAAGTTTTTCATTCGGATCATTTTTTAAGGTCAACGGCTTTTATCGTTGCAAAACAATGGTAAAGTGCATTTGCACTTAATCATCCAATATGAAAAAATACGGACTGTTTTGGATCCAATACGGGAAAATATTGGACGGTCACGTGGTACAATTAAAGGACGCTCATTGGAGGAATTTATTAGATATAGAATAATAGACAATATACAGAGGACAAGGGACATGACGCAGAGGACAGGACGAGCTCTTTAAGTAAAAAACAAATATAAAAAATTTAAATAGTTTGCAGTTTTTCCCTTTGTAACCGAAAATCGCACATATTACTTAAGGAACGAATTGTACTGTTACATTAAAATAATTCTGCAGAACGTATGTTATACTTTCTGTTAATAAATAAATGAAAAGACAGATGATTTTATATTGGCCCTGATATTTGTTCTCGGGTCAGTCGTATTGGCCCTCGGCCTTCGGCCTCTGGATAATACTACTGCCCTCGGACTGATAACAGGTCAAATATCAATTCATTTTACTCAAAATTAAGGATAACTCTTAGCATACTGTTTTAGTCAGTTATTACAAGATAAAAGCTTAAATTGAAGACTGTTGTTGGCATATGATCATAAATTAAGAGTGAATTCAATGTCTTTCTAAAACAAATTAATGATAAAAAGTGACCAATAAGAACTGTTGTTTAGTGTACATATAGCCTCATTATATATATTTTTTAATTTTCCATTATGAAACAAAATTAATGATCATTCATTATCTTACCCTTGATAATACAATGAGCACTACCCCACATGCCCGATGAGTTACACGAAATGTTCGCTGGAGTTGCTTGGTACCCTGTGGAACAATTTACTGTCGCTGTTTCACCGTATGTTGTCTTTCCTGAATTAAGCTGGATTGTTCCATTCGATATTGTTGATGTGTTTCCACAGTCTGTAAGTAGAAATATTTTGAACAACTGGAAAATCAAATTATATAGCGGGATGTGTATGATTAACACGTATTCTTATTTTTTCTGTGACGTAAGCGAATTTCACAACTGTATATCTCCTTATTAGGCTTATTTAAACTCTGCGGAACGGTATTCCATGCACCTGTATGAATTTAGAAAAGTTGTGCAAACCAAAGCTTGCTTCATTAATAGTGCACACTAGTGTACAAGAACGTTATTAATTATGATCCATGTCTGCTTTTATTTTATTCATCATTTGGCTCTATGACAATGGTGAAACACACGTCAAAGACTTTGGTTCATCTAAATGGAAACATGTACGCTCTAGGAAATATAATGTCTATCATTTTTATAGAATTATCAAATCTTATCAAGAATAAGGAGGTTTAAATTAAAAAAACAACAACAACATAATTGAGTTGCTAATTTGCATACCCTTGATAACACATTGAGCACTACCCCACACGCCCGATGAATTACAAGAAATGATTGCTGGAGTTGCTTGGTAACCAGTAGAACAATTTACTGTCGCTTTTTCACTATATGTTGTCTTTCCTGAATCAAGCTGGATTATTCCGTTTGAAATATTCCTCAGTTGTCCACAGTCTGTAAGGAATCATATAAGATTTGCAAAGTATTTTAAAATAATCAAATCTTGGAGCATTCGTTCATTGTTTCAACTTAAAGCAACAAGGATATAAAATTAATAAACAACAAAAACAAAACAAATCATAATATTTCATTATTTGTTTGCATAGTATATTACCTTTTATGATACATTGAGCACTACTCCATATGCCTGACGAGTTACATGAAATGTTTGTTATGGTTGCATTGTATCCTGTAGAACAGTTTACTGTCGCTGTTGCCCCCTCTGTTGTTTTTCCTGAGTCAAGCTGAATCGAACCGTTTGCAATTATAGGTAGTGGTCCACAGTCTGTAATGATCAAAATATCGTAACAATGAAAGCTGCCCTTTACTTTAGTAATGAATAATTATAAATATATATGGTTGTGGGATCTCTAAAAATTATAAAACAGACTAAATACTCATTTATTATAAAATAAATATGATATTGGAATCTCTGAAAATGATAAACCCAGACTGAATACTGATTAATTATGAAATAAATATCATGTGGAATCTCTGAAAATCCAGAAAACAGTCAAACGCTGTGTATAACAGTAACTGTTTAAGGTGCTTCTGATTCACAACAATCCCTCCTTTTTGTAGTTTTACTGTATTTAAATTTGAAGATACATTTATTGTTTTGATATTTTTTACAATTATACAAACTTAAATCGACATTAAAATCGTTCTGTTAAACATCTTAATATTTATGATTTAGAGTGCATATTAATTTCCGTTACAGCAGACTGTCTGGCGCAATCAAGCAAGTCTACGATTGGTAGAGTTCTGTGTCTTTTCTGCGCAATAATTCAAAGTATTAAATGATTTCTGATCAGGGATATATTTATGAAATAACTTACCCCTTACACAAACGACACTACTCCATGCGCCAGATGAGTTACATGAAATATTTGATGGGTTTGCTTGAAATCCTGTAGAACAGTTAACTGTCGCCGTTGCTCCGTACGTTGTTATATTCGCGGCATTTAGTTGGATAGTTCCATTTAAGATTGTTGGTAGTGCTCCACAATCTGTGTACAAAATAAACAAAAATCATACATATTATATAAATGATCAAAATTATCTGTTAATTAGACTTTTAAACGTAAGTTGCTATCAATCAATAACTAAAAGAATATTGTGAGATTATTTAATATCGCGAATAATTAAGTTCTGACCACTTTTCCTATATCCGATATCCGTGTAAATTTATCCCACAGGTTGACATTATACTAATCATTGTTTGAATAACATGTCTTCCGATAACCACACATGTCCACAGAGACAGATTAAATTAGACATTTTCGTCTTCTGTAATGCGGTCAGCTTTTAACTAAATAATTAAAATATGATATATGAAACAGACTATTAAACTAACAACTACATGTACGATTGATTTTGAAAAATGTGTCCAAGCGTTAAACGGCGAGGTATGAGAATGATATGTACAAGATCAATTTATTCTATAAATGTTCAACTTGTTCACCTTAGAACTCTTATGCATAATCTTATACATGTATGGTACAAGAAAAACTTAAATTTCTTATTTTAAACGGGAAACGCGTAAGATATTCATAAGCCTGGGTGATACAAATGAATATTTTTGTTTCATGAATAGTGTTAAAACTTGTATCGCCATGTCTTGTTATCAAACATTTTGAGAAAGAAGATAATATGCTTTACTTAAACATATATCATTTTAAAGAGTCATCAACATTGTTGTTCCCCATTGGTAAACAGCTGTTAAAATCAAATTATCCGTTGGCTCGAAAACCCTGTTGGGAAACTCACATGTCTATATAACAGCGTGCAGGATGTGTCTTGTACTTTTCCTTACGTGATGGAACACTTTTCGAATCTTGTTCATAC